>VMDO01002057.1:0-74031 GCA_007922755.1 Pedetes capensis
CCTGGATGGGAGACCACCTGGGAACACCAGAAGCTGTAGGCTTGGGAGAAGGACCTGGCAACCCCCTCCCAAAAATCAATCTGCCATTGAAAACCCTATGCACAGCAGAGAAGCACTGACAATAGTGTTTCCCCTGTTGTACAGAGGGTCGCTATGAGTCGGATACCGACTGGACGGCACCTAACAACAACAACAACAATGTTAAAGGAATTGATGTAGACCAATTAAAGAAGACCATCATGGTTGCTGTTGTCTGCCAAGAAAATGATAATTGTTGCCTATTTTATTTTTAATCTACACTTTCCTTAATGAAAGTTTTATTTCAAGAGAGGCTGTTTTTTTGATTCATAACACAAATACATTTTCTTTGCTTGTTTAACTACTGAAAAAGACTTGCTTATAGGATTATTTATCTTTGTACTTGGGTGTGGCCCTTACTTTTGGAGTTTAAGTTAAAATTTTAAAGTTAAATTTCAACCTTACCATGAGGCCTCTTTGGGAAATAGTTTTTATTATTTTTCTTCATGATTCAGGCCTGCTATTTCCAATATTCTTAAACAAAATGGAGTAAGAAGTCCCCTTAAGTTGGAAGGACACCTTAAGGAGGCTTAATAACTTTATTTCTTGTATGCTAAAACTGTTTGTATCATTTATTTTATGTTTTCAAATCAGACATTTGATAAAAATCTCTTCATTTGTTTGATTCCAAAGAATCTTGCTTCCACAAAATTAATAAACTGTTGCTGATTCCTTCTTAGCAAATGTCCTGTCCCAACAATATAAAAACAAAACAAAAACTACAGCAACAACAAATTATACAAACTTAAGGCTCTGTGGACAAGACCAAATGTGCTCACATACAAACACAAGCAAACGTCACCATTTCCGTACACAGCATTCAGAAAATACTAGCTGAGTTGATTGGAATGTCTGTCATATGTGTAACACAAAGGAAATGTGGGTGAATAATACAGGAAGAGAAAACTCAGGGACAAGAGAGCTGCCTTTAGAAATGAGGAGGGAAACAGGATTCAATCAGCTCTGTGAGGTCCCCAGGAATGGGATGTTAGACAATGTCACCTCAGTCATAGAGAGATGCTTCTAACAGAGTTGTTAGAGAGAGGAAAGCTTGTTTTCATTGAAAGTTTTCAGGCCTGGAATGAGTGACAACCTGACAGGGATGTTACAGAGAAGAACTGAATGTTGAAGGAAAGTAGGAAATGTATAGAGTCTTCCAACACTGAGACTCATTTGGGAATACTTAATTACTGGCAAACACTGACGATATGCTTCCTATTTCCAAAAAGTTCTGAGAGTAGTGAGCAGGTCTGCTCCTCAGGAGGTGATATGTCAGTATAACCTTTGACTCAAATTGGAGAATTAAGGACATTGATCACTTCACTTCTCCAGCCCATGGCCTGATTAAAATGCCATGGCCCTGAGAATAAACCCAAGGAGAATACACCCAAGATTCAGATGAGAAATTATCATAATCTACACTACTAAGATATATTTATAGGTCACATGCTATGTACTAGGTACTACACATAGAAAGATAAAAGTCTTTTGTGTTTGCCCTAGGTAATTACTGATATGATCATTAATCCTTAATCTGCTTTTGTAGAATCACACACATCCTTATATGTATTTTCCATTTTAAAAGTTCTTAAAGAATGAGCCAAACTTTCCAGGCATCTTTTTACTACCTCCTATTGACACCATAAAATACAAGAAATCATCAAATTTCAGTTTCCCAAAGTGGGAGCTGAAAAAAATTTGTCTTGTTTTTCTGGTAGGCTGCTCTCTCTGAACTGAGCACTAGAGAAAGTCTAACTTTTTGTTTGCTGGGGTTTTGCTCAGTTGGTAGAGTATGACTCTGTGGACTTTGAGGCCCTGGGTACAGTTCCTAGTACTACAAAAATGGAAGAAGAAACTGGCAGCCCATTCTGGAACAATCTCTAAACAATCCACCATTGAAAACCCTAGGAATAGCAGAGAGGTACTGACATAGTGCCAGGGAGCGTTTCATTCTGTCATACATAGGGTTGCTATGAGTCAGGTATGACTCAATGGCACCTAACAACAGCAACAACAACTTCTTGTCTACATTGTCAAATGTACTTTTGCTGGATTTCAGATTCAATAAGATCATAAGAACACGAAGAGAAAGAAAGGAAAAATTGCTAAGATTGCCTGATTTCTCAAAGAAGAAAATCGCTAATATTTCAGAATATTAGGACCATGGTTTTCTACACTTGATCTTAGCCAAAAGGCTGAGAAGAAACAAACAATGATTTTCTATCTGAGCTGAGTCTGCTTTGTCCACGAAACCCCATGCTACCTCTGTCTAACTGCCATTCCCATTCTTGAGAATTGTGAGTGAATGGGTATTCTGCAGATTTCAATCGAATCTCTTCCCCCTTCTGGTAGGTGTTTGTGGTGTCTGCTGTGTTTTCTACAACAATTCATACTGTTGATGGTACTCAGCAAATTATAAAGAATGAATAACCCTGCCTCCTGTCAGTTTGATAGAAACAAGCAGCTTTCCAGGCTGTGAGTTGTGAGAACGTTACTGCCATGCTCACAGGTTCCCAGAGCACACTGACATGTTATCTGCCACAGAAACTGGAAGTTGTTATCTCTGCTTTACAAGGCCATATCATTTCCTATCTTTGTCTATGCATTGAACCTGCTGAAAGTAAGCCACAGCTCCCAAGGTACTAAATCGACAATCCTATAAGGTATAATTTCAAGTGCTGTGCATTGGCAAGGAGATTTTCATTAAACAAAACAGTAATACAAGTTGATGTTACTAATTAGAGAGATTGCCTATCCAACCACATTCCCTTTTCACTTCTTTCCCAGACAACATTCAGTTGTAATGGTGGAAGGGTAGGGTCTGCCAATTGATTGCATTCAGTCAGATGAAATATGGTTCCTCTCTAAATCATCTTTCTCTTGAGTATATGGTTCTATCAAAATTATAGTTACCAGTGTCAGCAGAAAACAATGAAAAAGATATACTCCAAGTTAACACATTTTAACCTGGATTATTAACAGAATCAGGGATGTAGATTTTTTTAATACACTAGTATACAAGAAAAAACTTTTTACATAATGCTTGGTGCCTGTTTAAAAATGAATTAGATTAGATAAGTTAGAACTTTATTGCTTCCAAACAGGAGGGGAACTAATAGTTTAGGATCATAGTTTTTAAATCTGCCTAATATCAGAATCAACTTTAGAACTTTTAAGATAATCTGGACGCCTAAGTGCCATCTGAGACCTATTGAATCAGATCTTTAAATAGGTACTATAGTCCTAGAGATTTTTAAAGAATTCCAGTGGTGATTCTGCTGTGAAGCCAAATTTAAGGACTACACTTACAAAGTGCAATGTCTATTTCAAAACCAGGCGACAAACCTTCTACTAACCAGACTTTTATTAGCCTCTTGTTAAGAAATTTTATTGTTGCCTCTTTTAAGAAATGTAGAGGGAAAAAAAACTGTACACACTTAAGCTTAGTAGAGGATATTTCAGAAGTCTTCAACATTGGTTTTAATTAAAAATCTCAATATGTATCTTTTGTTTAAAAGAATATAACTTAAGACATGTGAAAGAATGAACTTAGAATAACTCAAATAGATCAAAGACCTAAACATAAGATGTAAACTATAAAACTCTTAGAAGAAAATATAGGGGGGAACTTCAAGACATTGGATTTAGCAAGAATTTCCTGGATGTGACACAAAAAAGAATAGGCAATAAAAGTAAAAACATGCAAATTAGACTGCATCAAAATTTAAAATTGTACTTCAAAGACATTCAACCAAATAAAAAGGCATCCTATGGAATGGAAGAAATCATTTGATAATTACATATCTAATTAAAGGTTCATATCCAGTATATAGAAAGAATTATTATAAGTTAATAAAAAAACCGAGTAACCCAATTCACAAAAGGCAATGAATTTGAATAGACACTCAATTGACCACAAAGATGATACAGAAATGACTTACTGAGCTTATGAAAAGATATTCAGAGTTATTATTAGAGGAATGAAAATAAAAAGCACAATGAAATATCACACATTAGGATGGCTACTACTTAAAATAATGAATAGTTGGTGAAGATGTGTAGAAATGGAACCCTTTGTGCATTGTTAGGAATGGAAATGTTTCATCTGCTTCATAAAACAAGAAGGTGATCCTCAAAAGATGAAAAAGAGAATTACAATATGATCCAATGATCCAATTAAAAGTTAGATCTTGAGGATACAGTTGCACTATTGTGTTCACAGCAGCATTATTCACCATAGTCAAGAGGTAGAAGCAACCCAAGTTTTCATCAATAGGTGAATATATAAACAAAATGTGGTATGTATATGTATAACAGGATATTATGCAGCCTTAGAAGGAAATTCTGATATATGCTACAACATTGATGAATTTTGATGAAATTATGCTTTAAAAAACTAGTTAGAGCCCCAGGCATGGTGGCACATGCCTGTAATCCCAGTGTCTCGGTAAGTAGAGGCAGGAGGGTTGCAAGTTCGAGACCAGAAACACTCTGCATAATTTAGTGAGATCCTATCTCAAAAAGTAGAAAAATGGGCTGGGTCTGCAGCTTAGTGGTACAGCACTTGCAAAGCATGTAAGCCTGAGGCCCTGGGTTCAACCCCCAGTACAGAAAAAAAGACTAGTCAAAAAATATCATATAGTCCCCTACAATAATTTAGTACCTATGGCATTGTTGTTTGTTGTTGTTATGTGCTGTTGAGTTAGGTCCAACTCATAGTGACACTTATAGGGTTTTTAGTGGCTGTTTTGGGATTGCTTCCGGGTCCTCAGAGAGTTTGGAGCAGCACTCTACCAACTGATTGAAGTCCCAGTATATATGACATGGAGTACCAGTTCTCTATGTTTAAACAGTAAAACTCTCCTTAAACTTATCACTTGTATGAGATATCTATGTTACCCAAATGGAAACTAGAATGGTAGCTTCTAGGGGCTGGGGAGAGATGGAAATATAGAGTTGTTGTTTAATGGGCATAAAGTTTCAGTTTTGCAGAATGAAAAAGTCCTGCAGCTTGGGGGTACATCAGTATGAATATACTTAACTCTGAATTGTATACTTATTGCCTATTCTTAGGTGCCATCGAGTTGTGTCCCACTCATAGCAACCCATGTAGGGTTTTCCATGGCTGATTGTTTCGGGACTTCTTTGGGAGTGGATTGCCATGTCCTTCTCCCATTTTTGTGGTGCTGGGAGTTGAATTTGGGACCTCAGAGACTACAGAGTGGAGCTCTACCAACTGAGCTAATCCCAGCCCGAACTGTACACTTAGAAATGGTTAAGATGGCAAATTTTATGTAATATGTTTTTACCATACTTTAGAAAAAGTTACAATTTAGGAAATTTTCTCTAAAATAAATTTTGTTAAGTGATTTCTGTAATCCTACTAAATCTTCCATCATGATATTAGATTTCATCTAAATTATTAATCTGGAATGTAAAGAAAAATAAATGGAAACTCTAGTAAGCATTTAAAAGCACAATAAATGGGAAATCACAACCTTCTGTTATTCAAAACGGTTAATATATAAGTACCAAAATTTTGTAGTTGGTACTATTATAAAATTACTATTATAATTTTTATTAATTATTATTAAAACTCCAGTTTAAGTTTTGTTGTGATTACACAATGTTAGAACATTTAAACATGATTTCACATTTCAAATTGTGATTTAAAATCTGTAGCCATATGTAATCTTGAGAATTTTATATCTTGACTATAGTCTTCCTCTCATTTTTACAGAGGGGTAGGGAAGTGGTCATTTACCCTTTATTTAACTCTTCCACGGGAGAACACCAGCTTGTTACTGTAATCTATGTGGGAGTAATTAAAGAAGAGCATACAAGGTCTATGTAGGAAATGTTACCTCACATTTAGAAGCGAATGCTTTCGCTAAAGAGTTTAGTGATATTAAGTTGGCAATTGACTAAAATACCAACAAATTAGGAGGGTTTGCCTATACTAAGCAAGCAAATGTTTTGTGTATTTATTTCAATTAGTAGCTGATAATCAGTATATACATTTTGGGGTCAGAAAAGTACACCTCACTATCCAATGAAGGCTTCAGCATCTATATTTGGAAATGACCTAGTACATAGCATAGAATGTCAATTCTTATTTTCTATTTTTTTAATTTTGAGTTCGGGTCTTGCTAAGTTACATAGGCTGCCTCTGATCTCAAACTCTTGATCCTCCTGCCTCCACCTCCAGTCACTGGGATTATAGGCATGTGCCATCACACCCCACAATTTTCTGTACTTTAATAGTAAACTCCTCCTTAGAGTAAACTTGTACCTTTAAAATCTTTCAAAAAAAATTCTGTTAGTTACTGCTATGTTCTGAATGTTCATGCCTCTCCCCAAATTCATACTTTAAAATCTAACCCCCAATGCTACAGTACTAAGAGGTAGGACTTCTAGAGATGATTAGGTCATGAGGGATGGTATTAGTTCCCTTATGCAAGAGTCCTGAGGGAAGCTATTTACTGCTTTCATTAGAGGATGTTGAAGTTTGAAGGTGCCACCACTATAGCAGAGGGTGGGTCTTCACCAGACAGACACTGAATCAGCTGGAACCTTGATCTTGGACATCCCAGCCTCCAGAAGAGGGAACAATACATCTCTGACACTTATGGTCAACCAGTCTAAGGTATTTTGTCTTAGCCCTAACAATCCAGAATGGTCACCACTTTAATATATATCTTTAAATGAAACTGTGATAGGAATACAAAGATCTAAATCAGTAAAGATGGTTTAACAACTTAAAAGAGAATCTGAGCAAATGGGGAAAATGTTCTTACCTGAAATGTGTTAAGTGTCTCTGGATGTCAAGATCTAGAATTGGAGTGGGTCTGGAGGATCCCAAGGGTGATCTATCTTGGCTCAGGAGATCTTGGAATTCTTTACAAATTTGTCTGAAATGTAACACACAAGACTGAAACTCAACTCTTTGTAACCGGATTTTAATTTCATGTTATGACATTTTCTTCTTTCTTTTAAGGAGACAGGAAAACATTTCATACAGCAATCTCTGAAGTTCCCTCCACAGCACACAGTTGAGGTTCTCAATGGTGACTTTGCTGTCAAGGACCATAGAATGATCATAAAACATTTGAAGCAAAAAACCAATGTTAATTATTAAAGGGGATATTTATAGATGAGTCTAAGGATAAAAGAAAAATTCATAAGAAAGGATTATAATTAGTAATCATTCTTTAAAATAATAAAATGTGGTTTTTAGGATATCATACTTATAAATAAGGTTAACTAAAATTGTAGACTTACTTCATTTAGAGCCACAGTTCAAGTAGGCTTTGGAGAATACTTTTTCCCAATATTATATTATAATTGAGACTCTCATGGACTAATTTTGTATTTTAATATATTTTTTGTGGTACTTGTGTGTTGAGCCCAGGGCCCTGCACATACTTTCCAAGAGCTCAACCATTGGGCTGCACTTCCAGGCCCTTTATATTTTGTCTTGAGACAGGGTATTGCTAAGTTACACAGGCTGACACTGGCCTCAAAACTGTGATCCTTCTGCCTCTGCTTCCCAAGTCGCCGAGGTTACTGGCTTGCACCACGTAACTGGCTACATTTTAATGTTTGAAAAGGCTAATCTCTTACACAAAGTTTTGGCTGCTAATCTTACAAAAATTGTTATATTATGTTCCATGTAAGCTTATTTTGCAAAAGGTACATTTGAGGATTTTTTCTGCTGCTTTTCTTGCTTTACATTGCTATGAATTCTGGCCATTGGTGTCAGCTTGGCCCAGAGTGTTGTTGCACTATGTTGGATAACAGTAAACACCATGAGATATATAGTCTAAATGACACAATTCTGTAGAAGCAAAATACATAGGAAAGAAAAATTTTAATACACTAAATTAATGCAGAATAGAGAGTGAAGTTAGACTTACCAGGAGTTGCTCAAAAGCTTCCTTTCTATGACAATGCCATTCCATATTCAAGACATAATATAGCAGTAATTAGTTTATTTTTTTCAAAAATCTATTTTTATAATGGATCATCACAACACATAATGATGTAGTCGTGACTATTATCATCAAGTACAGAAGGTTCAAATTGCCCCAAGAGAACATGTGTTCAGCTACAATTGTGCTCCAAAGCATTAGTGCCATTCACAAATGACTACTACAAAGTGACAAAATACCTCGAAGTACAAATAATTTATGATGGAGTTTAAATAAGTGGAGTTTTTTTTATTATTAGATGTCCAACATTTATGGAATTCTGCTAAAGACCATTAGTGATCTTTTTCTACGGACAATGAATATCTGGTTTATTGCCGATGTTCAAATATTGTGTCATTTCACAGATTGTGCCTTACCCATTTTTATAGAACATAGGTAAAGGTAAAAGAGCTCAATTAAACAAGACCATCTATAGCCTTCTGAATATTTTGGTTGAGTCTCTGAGAGATAGCCTCTAGCTGCAGCCTTTGAACAATTTCATGTGTCTGATTTTATTGAAGATAGTTGAACTCACTTTTTTTCTGTTCTAATTTAAGCTCAGGTGACTTCTAGGTGTATTACTTATGTTTCAATAGTTGAGTTTAACTTTACCTAAGTATTTCATAACATTCTGTAGGGGGAACGATTATCTGCTGTGTTTTTTATTTAAGAGAGATACAGTTATGGATGTTTCTAGGAAACTTCTAACTAAAATGCTATCATTTTTCTGACTAGCAATATGAATTCCTGTGTCCATCACTACAATCCACTTTTCCAAAGAAAGTCTGGAATTGCTTTAAGACCAGTCTTTTAATTATCCTTCTGATTGAAATAAATTTTAAACAAATAAAGATAAAGGTATTGCGCTAGATCTTGTAGTATCATATATAGCAGAATTATTTAGATAATTGAATAATTTATGGGCTGACAAATCAACTTTGTTCTTGTGTAAGCAACACAGCAAAGTATAATACCATCGATGAATAAATAAGAAAAGGGCAAAGTGTAGAAAAAATTAATTTATAGTATATAATTCAACTATACCACTCGACGGTACCTCACAATCACAACAACACATAAAGTTCAGACAGAAGTAGTATTAGAATTACCAAGCTCTGATATTTAATTCTACTGATTAATTCACTGACTTAGAATACTTTCTAAACTTAAATACAGATAACAGTCTTGTAGATTCTGCATAGGCAACTACTACCATCACCTCATTATGACAGTAACAGAGGTATTATTTTTATGAATTATTTTTATGAATAGCTTAATTCTTATTTAAATTTTTGTCTTATGCTACAACACAAAATACTCCTGTGTCTCAAAACAAAATGTCATATTATATATTATGTAACAAGATGATCTTCGATGAATCATACATTCTAACTTTATCACTTACGTCATTGTTTTTAAGGATGTAAAAAGAAAATTTTATCTGATTTCCAGATTTAAAGTTCTGGGTCTCTCCTATGGACAATTACCCTTATGGTAACATTCAATTTAAAATCTGTTTTGCCTTAATGTAGATCAAGTGTTAAACATATTTAGTCTTAAATTCAGTGAAGATGTTTCATGTATTTTCTATTACCCAAATAAAGGTTAGTCTGCTATATTTTTAGAATTCAAAAAGTATCTCAGTTTCTCTCTTTCAGCCTAAATAATTGTCTAGATTATACTAACCTATTTGGCTAATCAATAAAATACTAGGAATAAAGAAGAATTAGGAGATTAATATCATTTAATCAATGGGCCCTTTATACAATGGTATGCTTTATGTAATATATTTACCTACAATGAAATTTCTTATTCCCCAAAGTAAGAAGAAACATACAGGCCATTCTTGCAATACAGGTCAGAAAGTTGATCCAATATACTTTGGATTTCATATATATATCTTTGATAAAGTTGTGAATGTCTTATGAACAAAAGTTGTGACTAGAATGTAATGAACATCATTTTGAGCATGTTAATTGATGAAAATATCAAATGCTTTTCTATTGATGGAAGATTAAAAACTTCTCAAAATACATGTTGAGTCTGTTTATAAGTTGTGAAAAGGCATGTTTATTCCATACATCCCTTAATTTGTCTATTTACATTGATCACAACTTGTATATATTAGCTATATCTGCAGAGTCTCTGATTCTTTAATTTTTACTTCAGATAGGCTAATAAGAAGATGGGATACATATGAATACTGAAATGACAAAAACTGAAGACTCTATCTTAATTCATAGATGAGTATGGCCTATTTACTCATTTTTTTTCTTTATTTTTTTTTATGATACTGGGGGTTGAACCCAGGGCCTCGGGCCTGCATGCTCTACAAATGCTGGACCACTGAGCAGTACCTCAGCCCATTTTTTTTTTACTTTTTGAGACAGGGTCTCGCTAAGTTACACAGACTGCCTCTGGTCTCCAACTTGCAATCCTCCCGCCTCTGCCTCCCGAGCCTCTGGGATTACAGGCATGCGCCACCACGCCCGGCCCTATTTACTCATCTTAAAGTAAGTTAATTGGAACAATGATCTCAATTGTTGCTTGACAAGTAACGGTCTGCAAGTGTCCAACTATGTAATGGAGAGATCCAAGAAAATTACATGTTCTCTCAATGTTTCATGAAATTAAAGTTCAAAATATCACCCAAAATAATGTACATTGCTTAGATTCCAGGTAAAAGGAAATGAAAACTGACTGGTTGGATCCACTACTCTAGAATAGATGTCTCAGCACACCTTTGACAAATCTGGAAGTTTTTTTTTTTATTTTGTGAAAATGAAACCTCAATTTCAGTTTGAATGCATACAGAGGCTCTGAGACACCTAATGGAGAGATGGGAACCTCCACGAAGATGGAAACTTGTGTTTGGAATGTTGAGGTGGCAGAAGTGAACAGTTAGAGAGACCCACTCCTGGGGGAGGAAGGACGTGGAAGGGAGTTTCTTTGGATCAGTGAGTGGAAGTCTTACAGGATGCATGATGAAACCACAACCAGGTGAGTTCAGGATAGAAAAAGTGCAGGTGTTTTCCCTCGAGTAATTTATATTTTGGAACAACAGTAACCATACAGAGGTATTACTTGGGTATGTATATTGGGAACTCTGAAGATGCTGCCTGCTAGCAAAACATGCTTTGGGAATAGGTGGAGATGCTACCTGATTTCTGGTACTGTATAATTCTCTTGATCTCTAACAAGTCTTTATCTTTCTTTTGGGATTATATTAATAATTCAAACTAACCAATCTATATATTTTCAATTCTTTTTGGAATGACTGAAATATAATGGATGGAGATCATTTGGATCAAGAAACTATTTGGAAGAAGAAAAGAATACAAAGAAGGTAGAAGCAATGACCCCCAGAAGATTTCAACTATGAAAAATGTCCAGATTTAGGCCTTTTCATTAGCAGGTGTGAAGGTGCTTGAATAGTATAATGTTTATCCTCAAATTTTTAGTTCAAGTTTTATATCTGCCTTATATTTTTTCTATCTCTTGGTCTTCATTCTCTTTTTCTACTATTTCTTTTCCTTTGTCTCTTTTTGACTTTTCTTTTGCCATCACCTTTTTTTTTTCTTCTCTTTGAGACAAGATGGGACTCTAGCACTCTTTGAAGAGCAATGCATAAATATAATCCTATACTCAAACAATAGGCACCACAGCAGTGCACAAACACCAAGTAAGGGACTCAAGTGTCTCTGGCAAACAACCTCTCAGATGGTAGATGCCCTGTATAACCCTTCAAATTTGTTAAAAATTCTGTGTTACATTAGAAGCTTGTGAAAGAGGAAATATTAAGTTTTGGCTTTATATATTTTTATCAAATTTAAATTTTAGGTAGTATGTTATAAAGTAACTACATAATTATTTTTGCATCATTTTATGAAATATTTCTCATACTACCTAGGTTACATATTCTCTTAAAAGGTTTCCCCAAATAATTTATAAATGACAATTCATAAATAATAACTTAACCACTTGGAAATATCAGTTTCAACATCTGAACATAGGGTTAGGAAATTACTTAAGATTCTTAGTGGTCTGCATGTAGCAATAAGTAATTTTGGAAAAGAGAAGAGAGCAAGAATGAGTTACCACCTGGAAGATTTTCCTCTAAAACCATTCAATGTGACTTGCAGTGGTATATATGATTCTACTGGGATTTTACACAGTGAATGGTAGTTTTCCATAAATTATCAAAGAACTTTCAAGTTTGAAAAAGTTTAGATGTCATTTTATGGGAGCTTCTATTTTCCCATTGTTTTCCTATATTTGGCTACATTATTTCCCTTATTACTTCAATTTTGCATTTTAGTTAGACTTAGAATTTTTTACATATATTGTATCTTTCCTTTGAATAATATCACCATGACATGTGAGGCAGTACAGTGATTATTTGCTTAGTTATTATCTAGAGAAGATGGTAGCACCGATGGTGACCATTGGTCCCAGAGGTCTTCCTGTTACCCCTCATACATAATGTGTCCTTGTCTTTTATCACATTCCCAAACATATATAGTTTTCTGAGATGTTTACCCTCATTTATTAGGGAACAATGAATGCTTTAAACCAAATTACATAGTAACCAAAGGCATATTCGCTTGGAATGTACATTTCCTCAACAAGTTTTTCTCCTTGCCATTGCTGCATAGTCAGGTGAGGTTTCTTAACTTTTATCAATTTCATTGATAGAACCATTACTAAGGCTCTTTATGAACCTTGTCCTGGAATAGATGCACACAGGGTCCTTTTGAATACATTTAGCTTCTAGACAGGGAGACCACCTTGTTTTAGAGAACTGGCATTTTCTAGGCTGTTTCGTTCATTCAAAGAAAACAGACAAACTGGGGATAAAGGCCCAGAGAGGTTTCCCCATGTTGCTTACTTTGTCGCTAGGATCATCTTTTTTCTTGCTGTCTGCTCTTTCTGTTCCATATGTTGTCTGGCAAGATGTTCTCCTACTGCTTTGGCTGGAAACTCTGTTTCACACGTGTAGCCAAAATCCCGAGCCAAGTGCAAAGCCTCCCCTGTTGGCAGACAACATAAGTCAGTTTCTTACCAATATCCAATCTTACTAAACTGATAAGAGCAGACCACACTTGATCTAAGTCAAGTCTAAAAAGTGATGCATCCAACTGTATAATAGCAAGACCTTACATTTTCCTCAAGTCTTACTTCTGGTTGTGGTCAGATGGATCATTTTCTTATTCGTTGCCAATAATCCAAGAGAAAATAAGGGGGAGGGGAGAAGGCTATGTGGAATATTGAGAGTTAAAAACAGAAACACAATCCATGAATTTTGATTCTTCTCAGTGGCTCTAGTCATTAGACCAGACTGAATTCTAAGATTTTTACACATCTGAACTATTGTATTAACTTTTTCATGAGACCTATCAAATATCTGGCAAAGAGTCCAAATAACTTTTCAAAGTAGTTAGGCATTGGAAAGTAAAACAAATCAATTATATCAATTTCACAGCATTACATTACGAACGATAGTATACTATGTGATTGTAGGAATAGCATTATTAAGCTTTTTGGAAGGCTTTTAATATAGTACTATGCACAATGCTTAAGTACAAAAATCATAAATCATTTTTATGAAATGAGGTGGACTTATCAGGAAAGTAAGATTTAATGAAGAAAATTACTCTGGAAAACACTGGTTAGTATTTTTTAGAACTCAATGTAGTCAAAGCTTGACAACTAAATCTTATCTGAAAGTGAAACTTTAGGACTGAGGGTATAGCTCAGTGGTAGAGTACTTGTTGAGAATGTACAAGGCTCCAGGTTTGATACCCGGCAACTTGTAGGCATGTGCACATGTTTGCATGCACACACACAGATACATACACAATCAAACCTTCACTGCATAGGTACTATGCATTGACTTTGTTCAAGACACAGTGCTATGCAGTAGTAATGGGGAGAACCAATAGATGCACAAAAGAATACTGTCTCTAGGAAAATGAAGCTATAGCAATAATAGTAGCAATAACAACTATAAGAAATCAAATATCTTAGTAGCACTTTGTAATTTTCATTATGTCTAAACAAATATCTAAAATCTATATCTGCTTTTTGAGATTACATTGACATATATAATGTGAGATACTATGTTACAAGTATCAAATAGATGTTAAAGATCAAGTATTTTACCGAAGTTCAAAGGAGAAAATGGTAATTGTAGGGAAGAGATCCAACAAACTCCATAGTTAATCAAATGTGTGAAAAAATAAAAAAAAATCAGGCTTGATAACAAAATCATATGAAGCTTGTTTGATGATTGGTCAAAGTAATATTTTAAGAAGGGATGGACTTGATCCTGGTTTATATTCACAGAATAAGAGATTAATCAATGACTCAATACCAGAAATATGTAAGAATAGTAGTAAATGGTACAGAAGAGCCTGAAGCTCAGTTGGTAGAGTGATGCACTGTGCTCTCTGAGGCTCTGGTTCAATCCCCAGCACCACAAAAATGGGAGAAGGAACTGTCAGCCTGAAACAATATGGAAAACCATCAGCTACAAGAAAGCCTATGAATAGCAGGTAAGTACTGACATAGTGCCAGGCATGGCACAGTGTAGGAGAGTGTTTCCTTCTTTTGTACATAGGGTCACTATAAGTCAGATCTAACTTGATGACACCTAACAACAACAAGAGGGAAGGAGTAGCAAAAGTTTAAAGATATAAAAACTATAAAACATGTTAATTTATATCAATAAAATATTCTTAGTAAAAATCCAATTGTTTTTCTAGAAAAAGAAATATTAGTCTTTCAGATGGGGAAATTCATATTTACAAAGAAAATTAACAGCTATTGCAAACAGAAAGATGTTCAGGATAGTACAGAGCTTACAGAATATAGTCTGGAGAGTAATTTTCCCCTTAAATTTTCCTTAGAACTTACAATTCTAAGAAAAAATGTAAATCAATTCCTAAGGGTGATTTTTCAAACATGTCATAAAAATTTCATACATCAAAATTGAAAGTACAACATTTTCCAGTGAACATCCAAGTGCTCATCCTGAATATTATACTAAACTTGTGTATCATATATCCTGAATGGATACACTCATATTTCCATACTTCTATTCCTCATCAAGATATACAATTTTTGTGGATTTCAGAGGAAATTTCAACCTCAGTATACATCACCCCCTAAACATCAGTGTGTATATCATTAACTGGGTTTCAGTATTTAGTCTTTTCTCCCTAAAAGCTTATATCTCACAATGTAAAAAGAAAGTTCACTACAGAAAAAGTTTTGATCTTAAACATAATTGGAACTCAAGGATATATAGAAAACTATCACCATAAAAAGACACCCAAATGGAAGAGAAGTCTTTGGTGGGGGCGGGGGTTGGGACAGGGGAAGGAAGCACACAAAAGTGTAAGGGGGAACTTATCTGTGTAATGTACAACAAAATGCATATATGGAAATGTCACAATGAAAAGCACGTCAGAATGAATCACATTAAGGTGAACATTAAAAATTTCCAATGAAAAAGCTTATATCTCAAAAAATTTCCCTGGTATATACTAAGAAAAAGAAGGAACAAGTCTAAGAGCTCTTTATTGATAGTTTGATTATATAATTGTTTTCCTTGTGATCCTGGGGATCAAACTCAAGGCCTTACACATGCTAGGGAAGGGCTCTGCCACTGAGCTATATCCCCAGCTGTGTTTGTGTGTCTGACGTCTAGTCATAGTTCACAAGAACTGGTGGAATCTTAGCTCTTATTTATTTAACAGAAAGAACATTAGAAAATGCATGGTCTACTGTAATTAATATGCAGATATTAGTTAACATACTAGTTGGAATTTTCAATGCATACAAATATTAACTGAACATCAACATTAGGCTCTTGTATTTATGCAGGTATATTTAATTTTTCTTGTTACCCATGATACTGTCATTAATGTTTTCCCTCACTGATTTATGCTGTAATCATTTCTTTCACTCCCCTAATATGAGAAGTCCTGTTCTGGTACTCTGTCAGGCTAACAATATAAAAATATCACAATAAGCTGGGGGCAGTGGTGCATTCCTAATAATTCCAGTGACTTAGGAGGCAGAGGCAGAGGATGGCAAGTTCAAGGCCAGAGGCAGCTTGCATAAGTTAATAAGACCTTGTCTCAAAATAACATACAAAATGTAAAAAGGGGGGTCTGGGGGATGCAGCTCAGCCATAGAGTGCTTACAAAGTATGCACGAGGCCCTGGGTTCAACTGCCTAGTACCACGAAAAAAAAAATCACAACAAAGTAAACATATTAATACAGATAATATTTTGTGAACTTGATCAAAAAAACATCCCCCCACACTGCTCATATTTCAAATGAGCAATGGCACATCTTTATTTGAGATTTTTATATTCATGTGGTAGAAAGCATCTTGCATTTTGTCCTCTATTTCAAATGGAGAAATGACATAACTTAAATAGAGTCACTAGATTAACTGGTATGAGTATCCCTAGTTTAATGGAAGATCACAGTTTTGGTTATAGCTGTAATGAACAAACAGTATTTTAAAGTGTTTATTATCAGCAGTTTATCACCCTCACCAATGAGGGAAGAAAATATGTGCATATCTGGCAGAAGAAATGGCACAAAGATTTTTTAAAAAGACATCGTAATGCCATATAGGGCGTTTACTTTTGCTAGAAAAATAGTAAAGGCAGATGGTTTGAGAAATCTCAAATTTGCAGGTCAAAAATGTCAATGCTTGACCCATCAAATAATGTTACCACATGTTACCACACTTGACCAAAGGGTAAACTCATGGATCTTAGGACTCAAAAGTATCTCACAACTAACACAATAACACTATCGACAGTGTCATCTTTGCACAACAAGTCATCATGTGTACTGGAATAGCTGCACATTGCAAATTGCATTGTTCACACAGAAGTAGATATTAAAATAACATTTTAACAGAGATGCTTACATATATAAACAGTGCAAACAGGAGAATGGCAGCATGCTGCTTGAATTTTATGCTAAAATGTGATTCCTAAGGATCTGTCCCATTTTATGCAGCACTTTCACCCTGTGGTAGTTTTAAAAACAGTTTGAATGGAACAGCTGCTATTTACATTTACACTGACAGCCAGCTCCTTCCTTCCATAGTTGTGTTTACTGCTTCCTACTGCTTGCAATGTAACATTGTTACAGGATGTATAGCAATGCTACATCAAAAGAAGTGGCAAGTGAAGTCACTTTGATATGTAGTTAAAATGTGTATGCCATGTCACAAAAGCTTTGTGTGTGAGGACACAAGAATTAATGAATTAAAATATACATGATATTCAAAAACAATGAAACATATAAAGTTAAGTCCTTTATAGCAGATGTTTTTGAGTCACCAAGTTTAAGATAAATAGAAAGCTTAAGATCAGAAAAGTAGATGAACAAGACACTAGGGGATTTGATTGATTGTAAAAATAAAGACTTATGAGTGTCTCTGTGTGGCGGAACAAAGCGACTCTGTGAGCCACAAGCATGTGCAGTAATCAGTGGTGGAAAGAGCATTCCATGAAGGACCAGAAAAAGAAGGACCCTTCTATTCTCCTAAGTGGCTGCTGTCATCTCATTTCTATGAGAGATAAGGTAGGATGCCCTAGTCCAGAGTTGCCTTAAGCTTTCTCTTTATTTCAGTATGTTGTGCCACATGGCCATCTACCCTTTAAAAAAATTAAAGCAAAATATTAACTCTGATACATCCACTATATTTCATATCAAGAATTGCATATTTAAGCCAGGGACCATGATGCATGTCTATAATTCCAAGTACCAGGAAGGCTGAGGCAGAAGAATTGCAAGTTCAAGGCCAGAGGCAGCCTGTGCAAATTAATGAGACACATCCTCAAATAAGTATATAAATATTAAAAAAAAAAAAAGACAAAAAAAAATAAAGGAACTGAGAGTGTGACTTAATAGTACATGACTTGCCTAGCTCATACAAGTCCCTGGGTTCAACCCTCCCGTAACTGAAAAGAAAATTATATGTTTTAGAAGTAGGATCCATGAGTGGTTAGGGGGTGGGGTTAATACTTACAAAGCAATATCCTAAGTGCAAGTCTCCAGGCTCTATAGAACAAATAATGATCCCTTCCTCCTTCCAAAAAAAAAATCACTGAATATTCAATTTTTTAATAGTAACAGTAGCAAGAGATGACATGTTAAATAACTCTCTTAAAAAGTGGGTACAAGTAAACTCCAGAACATAGAAAGAACATAAAAAGACAAGTTGTTTCCTGGTTTCTGAGAATTCTTTGTTATACAGTCCAAAGCAAAAAATAAAAATCTAGAGGCAAATATCAGGAAATATTTAATGAACTATCATTGATGATGTCCTAAAATGGAAATATAGTAGAAAAACATTTTCTGAGGAAAATCCTGTTGCACACTGTACTGAGATTCTGGTTTTACAAGGAACAGATTTTAACATACTTTTAAAGTAGAAATCAACACACCTAGTTTGGCACAGTGGCTGATGACTGTAATCCCAGAGACCTGGGAGATGAAGGCAGGAAGACTACAAGTTCGAGGACAGAAACAATCTACATAATTTATCGAGACTCTGTCTCAAGATAAAAAAATAAAAAGGGGTCTGGGGCTGCAGCTTAGTGGCAGAGGTCTTGCAAAGTATGTACAAGGTCCTGCTATCAGCGCTTTAGCAGCAACAACAACAAAAAAAAAAATGGAAATCAATACACCAGATATTCAGTTTGTTATACAGTCATCCAGGAACTTTCTTTTCTTAAAAATTATTATATGTTTAGGAAAAATATACTTTATATAGCTGAGTCAATATTCAACTAATTTGTGCAAAGTGGTACTTCTATTTATAGTGCTGAGGATTTGAACCCAAGATGTTGTACATGCTAGGCAAGTGGTCTACCACTGAACTGCAATCAAAGTTCACACTTAAAAAAAAACTTATTTATTTATTTATTTATTTATTTATTTATTTACTTTTTATTTTGAGACAAGGTCTGGCAAGTTGCAAAGGTAGCCTTTAGCCTTGAACCTATGATCCTTAGCTTCTTGAGTCACTAGAATTAGAAGCATGCACCACAGACACCTAGCTTATGAAACAGTACTTCTGCATTGTATTTCATCAAAGAATTCTTACTAATTGTAACCATAAAAATATTATCTCAAAAACAACTTAGGTTTAAGCCAGGGACCATGACACTTGCCTGTAATCCCATCTACCTGGGAGGCTGAGGCAGGAAGGTCAGAAGTTGGAGACCAGAGGCAACCTGTATGAATTAGTGGGACCCTATCTCAAGATAAAAGTAAAAGAAAAAAAATTAGGTTTAACTTAGTATTGCAATATCCAACATCATTAAGTAAAATAAGTGATTCATGTTTTAAATTTCTAGTCATATATCTATTATTTAAACCTCATTTTCATGTATGGCTAAAAAGCAGATTTAAATCTATATCATTTCAAGAAGCACCTACTAGGAAATTTGAGTATGGTTTCAACCCTGGATATTAAATAAATTGTTTTGTAATATCAAACTACAGTAAAACCTAAAGCTGAAGGACAAAGTTGATACATCTGTTATAAATTATCTAAACTGTGCTGAAAGGAATGCAGTCTATAACTCTGCCTTTCATATGACCTGTGGCATAGATAGGTGTCTTATAACTTGGCATTTTCCCTAGCTTAATGATGATTTTGTTGAAATACCAACACTGCCTTTCAAAGCAATTTTTGTCTCCCATTTGATATCTTGCAATTAGCAGAGTACCTAACATATAGTAGGTAATCAGTAACCTTTTTCATTTGTTAAATAAAAAAGCTTTACAATATTTTGTTGTTTAATTATTGGTCTT
The DNA here is from genome assembly GCA_007922755.1 of Pedetes capensis. Taxonomy (NCBI): domain Eukaryota; kingdom Metazoa; phylum Chordata; class Mammalia; order Rodentia; family Pedetidae; genus Pedetes; species Pedetes capensis. The sequence continues at coordinate 19,906 of VMDO01002057.1, forward strand.
GTGTGGCACCTCCTCCAAAGATTATAATACAAAACTAAAGCAAATAAGATTTGTTAGAAAAATTACATATATATTAAAAACCTATGAAAACAAGGATATATTATATTACTATACCAGTGGAGCCATTTAATTAAACAGACTACCATACAAGGCAAGGTTTCTCAACCCTTGCCACTCTCATAACCTGAGAGTTTGCATTTAAAAAAATGAAAGGAAAAGGAAACAGAAGAAGAAAAGGAAAAAGAAAGAAAGAAAGAAAGGAGAAAAGGAAGGAAGAAAGGAGGAGAAGGGGGAAGGAGTGAAAGAGGGAGGAAGGAAGGGAGGGAGGGAAGAAGGAAAAAAGGAAGGAAACAGTGAACTTGAATTCTACCATATCAATTAATCTCTGGTGTTAAGACGTGAACATTTTTGGAAACCTCCTGAAGTATTCTTGCAAACCATCTTTGACTACAAATGCCCTAAGGTGATGAGAAAACATTACATTGGGATAGACTATACATTTTCCCCATATATAAGGATTCTGTGACTTGTACAAAGGGAAGGCAGTCATAATCAAGTTAACATGAAACTGTAAGTACTTTGTCTAGCTGGGTCCTTGTATGATGAATTCTGCCTTATTTGGCTGATGTGGTACAAAGCAAGAAATGTGGCAACAGGAATACAGATAGTATTATTAAGGAAACACAGGTATTGATAAAAAGAAAAAGTATATTTATATTTGTGGATTTGTATTAGATGGAGCTTGCTTTGAAAGTTAGAAGAGAAATGATGGGTTATCAATAAAAGGTGTTGGGACAACTGGATGGCCATCTGGAAAAAGGAAAGTTGGATCTATAATACATTTCCAACCACAAAACAAATTCCAGATGGAGCAAAGATTTAAACATAAAAAATAAAGCACAAATTAATTAAGATATTACATAATTCTTTTATACCCTTGAAATTAAAAAGGACTTTTAAAGCATTATATTAAAACTGAAAGCTGTAAAAAATAAATGAGAAATATGATCACATCAACATCAAAATGTTCCGTATGACAAATACCTGAACAAACAAACAAAAACCCATAACAGCAAACAAAAAATTAAAGCTGAGGTTGAGGAAGCTTGTAATTCATATCAAGAAAAAACAGCAATTTTCTTGATATAATGAACATTTATAAATCAAAGAGAAAATGATCATAAATTACCCCATAAACAAAAAAGTAAATATATAGATAGCAAAGCTCATAAAAGTGAAAGAATATATTCAACCTCCTTCATAAGAGAGAGCTTTTTATTCACCCCATCAAATTATCAAAGACCAAAAAATTGATAGCATTTCATTCAGACTAGAGTACAGGGAAGTACTATCACATCTATGCTTCTTACTCCCATTGTTGATAAGATTATAAATTTACAACAACAAATGAGATTAATATGCCAACAATATATCAAAACTGTAGATGCAAATGTCTTTTGACCCTGCAACAGCATTGCTAATAATGTACTTAACAGACATTCTTACTTGTCTGGCTAAGTATGTTAACTGTGAGGTTACTCATTGCAACACTATTTATAATAGTCAAAAACTGAAAACACCTTAATGGTATTCAGTAGAGGATTTGTTAAATAAATTATGATACACTTACTCAACGTAATGCCTTCAGTGTTAAAAAGAATGAACAACTCATAAGCACTAGAAAAGAATGAACACTAAGATAAAGTATAAAGAAAAACATCATGTCATAGAATCCTGAAATTTCTTTTAAAAATGAAAAAATTATATATCCTTGGAAGGAAACAGAGACACCAATAACATTCACTTTCCTCTTAGAAATGAACTAAATGAATTGGGGGATATGGTAAAAAGGAAGTATTTCACTGTGTACTCTTCTGCAACTTCTGAATTTTATATCATTTTCATGTATTATCTATTTAAAAGTGTATTAATTATGGAGCAAAATTGCTCTGTATCCTGTTCTCAGATTTAATTCTGAATGCAAATATTTTTGTGTACTAAACTTTGATAATTCTAATATTTTGAGTGTTATTTAATATGAGTTAGACATGGATAGTAATAATTACAGTATATGATTTGGTTGGAATATGCATAAATTTTAATAAATGTGAAGAATGGAGTAAAACAGAAATTGTTTTAAAAAGCTCATTAGTTGAATCATAATCTTCAAAAGTTAGAATTAGGAAAAAAATAAAAGAACAAAATAAAGTCATTAGGAAAGTAATGCAGAGATATATACTTTTTAGTGAGAGGCATTATTTGTAAGAGTGTGTAATGAGATGGAGCAAAGGGAGCAAGGGCAAGACTAAGGTAGACAGGCTCCCATCCATTTGCAGTTCTGTGCCCCAGGCACCGTGAATTTAAATAGGAGTTTAAGGACACTTGGAATAGGAAGTCAGACACAAAGGAGTAGCACCCTATTTCACCTACCCATGTAAAAAAAAACATACTTTCCCCCTAAAAAAAAAATGAAATCATGGAACGCAGGTCAGAGGAGTAGAAAGGAGTGAAAAGTCAGCAAATAATTTAAGAAGATATTCTTTAAGATGCTGCCTATTTGTCTGTAATATCACATACAGTCAGTTTCTTCAAGATCAATTATGAGATAGTAATAAATATAAGTTCTTAGATTTTGGATAACAGTATCCAGTTGTTACCTAATTACCAGTTACCAAAGTAGAGTCTTCTTAATAGAAGCTATTCTGTGCCAAGAATAAGAAATTCATAGATAATATCATACATAGTGGTCTGAGAAAAGAAAAAAAAAGGCACATTCTCCAAAGGAAGCCTTAACATGGAGAGAATAAAATAAATTCTGCTAGAATTAACTACATTGAGCCCAATTCCACTGACATCTCTGACATGCAAAACTATGCCCAAGAAGACATTGTCAATGCCAGTCTATGGGCAAAAGGGAAAACTAAGACCAGTGAAGGAGCTATTTGGGGATGATGATCCTTCCAGGCATATAAGCATGCCATGAGTTCTTCCAGCCTAGCCTTTAGCTTTGTATGTCAAAAAATGCCCATTGCTAGTACTTGTGTGCAGGCAATGAAAATATTATCTTTGTCCTAAACTCCATCAGAAGATTGATTTATGTTAAACATACCACGAACAATATTAATACTAATACATGGAAACAAAGGATTCTAGTGTTTTATTCCTAGAAGTCTCAAGCAGTGGCCAATTTTTTTCCTAAAATAAAAAGCCATGGACCTAATCAAGAAAAGTTGCTCAATATATCTTTTATATGAAAACATTCACTACAATTCAGTTATTTTTCCTTCTTTGATGGAAATGCTGTCATACAGGCTCAGGTTTACAGAAAGAGGAGAGAAAACACAGTCGTGTGATTCCTTTCTACTATGCGAAAAGTTAAGGCAAGAGTTTTGTAGGGAAATCTTTAAATTGTCACTCTTTTAAAGGACAAAGGACACTATTGATAATTATTGTAGAAAAGAAGATTAAACCAACATTTAATGTCATTCTAACTTTGGGAGATTAAGTGGTACAATAAAGTTTACCAGAATTTTAAAACTTTGTGCTAGCAGATGCAAGAAAGGTAGAGAAACCTGCCTAGGATTCCCAGCAGAGGAGGAGGTCCAATTCAAGTGAGAACAGGCTCAGTGACTGATATCTTCTTTCTGCTCCTTAGTTTTACTTTGGTTAAATTGAGAAGAAGCTCAGGAAAGCAACTGTGCCCGTTCCGTGCCACAAAAACAAATCCAAATGGAAAATACATGATGAGGTTGTAAATTGGAAGAAGTGGATTCTCTTCCTTGTGGCACCCAATTGTATAATATTATGGAGAAGAGTTAGCCTCTCTGAGCTTTAGTTTTCTCATTTGAGAATAGAGGTAACTAAAATTTACTGAGCACTGGCTTTGTGCTGGGCTCCATGCTAAGTGCTTTGCAAACATTCCAATTTAATCCTCACACAACCTAATGAGCAAAGTAGGATTACTAATGCTGCTCTATAGATAATGACACTGATGCTCAGGTGATGTATCATTCCCCGTGTTGTTGTTGTTAGGTGTCATCTAGTCAGTATCTGACTCATAGTAACCCTATGTACAACAGGCGAAACACTATTGTCAGTGCTTCTCTGCTGTTCATAGGAGTTTTCAATGGGGAATTGATTTTTGGGAGTAGGTTGCCAGGTCCATCTCCCAAGCCTACAGCACCTGGTGTTCCCAGGCAGTCTCCCATCCAAGTACTATCCAGGCCCAACCCTGCTTAGCTTTTGAGATCTGACGGGATAGGATACCACAGTGCTATGGCTGCAGTCTCTCCCTATAGTATGTGGTAAAAGTGAAGTTAAACTTTTGATTTGACTGCAGCAGCCACACTTTTAACTATTGATCTAGTGCTTTAGACAACTCAATCTTTTCTTCTTTCATAGCCAAAGTCTTCTGATTGTGAGTAAATTTCACTAATAAGCACCACTGTTGCTTATAGGACTCTGGCGCTAAGCATTTAATTTGTGTGAAGTAGTTAATATTACAAAAGATATGTGGGATGGGCATTATAATAGATATGTGCCACATCAAAACTTTGTCTTTATATACTCTTGAGCTATTCTTAGAAGGCTCTGCCTCACTAAAGACTATATTTTCTACCAAACAGCAAGCTCTTCACTCCCCCAAAATTAGGTACAACCAAGTGATGAACTCTCATGGAATGCAAACAGTAGTGATGGATCAGAGTGGGTGAGATCATGGGTACTTTCAACACCAGGCCTTTCCTCTCTGTGAGTTAAAGGAGGACTCTTAAGACCTAGAGGAAGGCACAGCTGTGGATGGAACATAACTCTGGTTCCTTGGTCCCTGAGAGACAGTGGCAGAAAGGAAGACTGTTAACAAGGAATATCCATCAGACTATGAGGAGGGAGAAAGAAGTTCCCATTATGCTATGCTGCTGAAAACTTGAGGATTAAAGTTACTAACAGCTAGCTTTACCCTAGTTATTGCAGATAGCATGCTATTTATTTATAAATGAGGAAAGGATCAGCTAGGTTACATAACCAGTCCAAATGCTGACACTATATCAAAAGTGATGTCATTCTCAGGTAGAAGGGGAGAAAGTACGAGGCCAATGTATAATAGATTTCACAAGTGGCATAATTAATCCACCTGAGGTAAAAAGTAAAGCGCAGCTTCTGGAAATTTATATTTTTGAAGGTCAAGAAGAGAGCAACAGTCATAACACGGAGTTTAAACTAACAAGGTGTGAAGGGAGATCATACACACAATTTGAAAATAGTACCAATTATTTGCTGATGCCCCATGCTCTTTAAATAAATAAACACGACACACACACACACAACACAGAATTTGACCCCCTATAACTATTTGCCACCAGAGACACTTATATTAAAGGGTTTAAATAAATTGTGCTTTCAGAACCCTAGATGTGGGCTGACAATGTTACGTGAGCTTTTGCAAAAGCAGCAAAACTGTTCCAAGAAAGCACTCCACTGCAACAGAGTTTCTTTGTAGTGACACTACAGTGTCATCCTTCCTGGAAAGCTGCAGGTGGAGAGAAGGCAATGGGCAGCAGTGGGTGGATCATTGACTCCTTGTATATGCTTGAGTAACCATCAAACTTGCAAAGATTGTTCTGGAGTAAAATACAGAAGAAGCTACAGAAGTTACCACATAACTAGTAAGCATATAGCAAGAATGTTAAGACTAGAACAAGAATACTGGTAAAATTCTTTGATTGTTTTCTGAAGAAACTCCAGAGAAGCCTGAAACTATCTCCTTCCTGGGGCTAAACAACTCTAACCACAATATGTCCAGAAACTGACATCTGTCTGATACTATGGGTCAGAGATTAGAATGGACAAAGCAGAAGTCAGAGCAATGTGAACAAAAGGGAAAATGAAGAAAAAAGATTTATAATAAAGACGGGTACAAGAAATTTTACCTAATCATTAGTTGTATATTTAAATCTCCTTAGGTGAAGACATACACATAAAAAGAGCATAAGATCTGGTACTACACTCATGGGACTCTGGATTCAAGTAGTATTTCTATCTTACTCTAGGTTAAACATATCCATGTTATGTAGAACAAAAAAGTCCTCGCCCAAAATATCTGCCTTACTAAAATGTTCACTTGTTTCAATCAACGTTAAAAGGTAAAGAGTCTGTCATTCACTTGTTCATCATTCATTGGTACTAAGTACAATGATATTTACAACAGAGATGCAAGGAATTATTAAAACATATCATAATTTGCACTGAATAGCCCTGTATTATAAATTCCTAGAATAATTTCTGCTTGGAGCAGTACCACTGTGGCATCTGATCCCCTCTGATCTCGGAAGCTAAGCAGAATTGGGCCTGGTTAATACTTAGATTGGAGACCGCCTGGGAACACCAGGTGCTATAGGATTCGGAGAAGGACCCCACAACCCACTGTCAAAAATCAATCAGCCACTGAAAACCCTATGAGTAGCAGAGAAGCACTGACAATAATCTTTCACCTGTTGTACATAGGGTTGCTATGAGTCAGACACTGACTCGATAGCACCTAACAACAACCACAATAAAATAATTTCTAAAAATTACTCTGACATGGAATTCAGAACAATGCTAGGATGGAAGTATTAGGAGAGGGAGTCCATTTAAAAAGAATACGAGAAAAAATGACTTTTAAAAATAATTGAAAACAAAATCCCTGAAAATCACAGGCAAGAATGGAAACTTAAGAACAGGATGATGAAACCTGTTAAATCAGTCACAGGGTTGTTTTTTCAAATATTCTTCTAGTAATTTGAATCCCCATCATAAAGCACCTACTCTTCATGAAGATTATATTGTTGCTGCACCGAGAGCTTATTAGGATGGAATCATAGAAGTTTGGCTTTCATGACATTTCTTTTAAAGGCTGAACTTTGTGGAACAAAGTCAGTTGGATAACTTCTCTCTTGTGGTCATGTATTGTATCAACATGTGGGATGATGACTGAATCCCACTAATGTATTAGAGCATGTGGGTATTAGAGAAAGTACTGGGCTTATCATGACTAGCCTATTCTGTAGGAGTTTTAAGCAACAATTTTAAGAGATATTTAAGATCTAAATAATGAACTCTTGGTGATAAAAAAAAATCCACAATGTGTTAATGTAGAAAACCCAAGAGATAAAGAGGAGATGGCAATAAACAATATTGAAAAAAGAGCAGTGTATTTTCCCACAAGATGACTAGTTTAAAAGAAAACTGATGGGCTATTTTACATGGGTGGGAATCCAGTTTTAGAATTTCTGGAAAAAATCTAAAATATTGGCCCTTACAAAAATATTTAATTGAGAAGCAGCAAAATGTTACCCATTGGCATGTTTCTCCCACATGTCTGTCAGCTTGTCATGGTTTGGAAACTTTCATGTTGCTGTGATGCTAAAAGTTATCTCAATGTTATTTCAGTTACCAGCAGGGCCAACCATTGTGGACAGGTTTCAGCTGAGCTTCCAGACTAAGACAGACTATGCCTTAGAAGGACCCAGCATCCCACTCCTGGAACAATTAGCCATTGAAAACAAAACCTTATGAATAGCAGAGAAGCACTGTCAAATATAGTGATTGAAAATGAACCCCACAGGCTTGCAGGCATTCAAGAAAGGACTGGGGAAGAGTTGCCTCAAAGTACTGTTGACCTTAATGATGAGAGTGCAGTAAAGCTCTTGGGACCTCCTTTTCATGATGTGGCATTACTCAAAATGTGAAGTAACATAGTGACTGCAACATTACATAAACATTAAAAGATTGTGAATCAATTTTGTTCCTATTACTGTATATACATTCAATATCACCACAGGCCTTGAAGGGCCATGAGGCTCAAGGTAGCTGTGCTGTGTGGAAAGGGGTTACTAGTTATCACCACCAGCCCAACTGAAATGTGGGCCTAAAGATTTATGAGAGTCCTTAATAACAACACTCTTCTTGTCAGCCCAGGGTCATAATGAACCCTGTTTCAATATACATGTAGTCTTTTTTCATCGAATACTAGGCTCTACTCAAGTCTTGAGATAACTTTTTTTGTGTGTGTGGTACTGGGGGTTGAACCCAGGGCTTCATGCTTGCATGCTTTGCAAGTGCTGTACCACTGAGTTGTGCCCTCAGTCCATTTTTTCTTTTCTTTTCTTTTCTTTTTTTTACTTTCTTAAGACAGTATCTCCCCAAATTACACAGACTTCATCTGGCCTTGAACTTGCAATCCTCCTGCCTCCACCTCCCGAGGCACTGGGATTACAGGCGTGTGCCACCTTGCCCAGCTATAACTTTTAGTTATAAAGTATGGTCATGAATCCTGACTTAACAGTGAGTTGTGAAATAAATTTAATGAATTTACCATGAACATTTAAAAGGAACACAGAAAATAACAAATAGACTATCCAAAAATATTGCACATATTAATGGAATGTTAAAACTTATTGGTATGTGAGAATGTATTTGAGGGTCATATGCAGAGAGGTGCGGGCTGCAAAATATCCCTTTGTTTCTAAATCTCTTTTCTGAATTTCACAAAAGTTCCCTCATGTCTTTTTTTTTTTTTTTTAAAGATGCCTGAAATGCAACAATAAATCATCTATTTTTCTACATCATGAAGATCTTGGGGATTTCAAAAGCACTATATTAAGGTAAGATGCACCTGGAAAGACTAAAACTCTTAAGTATCATTATCCAAGGCAGATGGTTACAGGGGAGCAAAAGTCAAATAAATATAACATAAGTCAGGCACTTTTGCTGTAAGGAACATCTGCTAAAATAGCAGTTGGCAAGACCCCCAGAGATCATCCTTGGATTTCACATATTTGGTCTGTATCCTTCTTGTGTGGGTGGTTCCCATACAGGATACCCCAGTGTTCTTGACTATCATAAAAGTCAATAAAAAAAATTATGGATACAATATGGCTCTTCAATTTGTACTGACCAGTACTTTCACAGACACTGGGGAGCAAGACCTTACTTGTGGACTTTAAGTTTCACACCAGATAAAAATTGCATGAGACTTCATAGTTACTCTACCCTGGGAACTGGAAAAGAATGCAAGGAACATCTGTAATAGTGAAACACTATAGTTAAGCAATATGAGGATCACCTGGTGTGTGTGAAAAGTATATGATGCCTGGGCCATACCCCTAGATTGAATTTCAGTTTATTTAGGAATAGGGCCCAAGCACTTTTTAATATAACTTCTGGGTTGATTTTTCTCTGCAGTTAAGTTTGAGAATCACTCAAGTCCTACCACGCATATGATTCTTGAATCTCCTCTATTATTTCATGAATAAGTGTTTCCTTCTTTTTATAAACAGCTTTTAAAAGCACTTTTACTTAAGATCAATATGAATCTGTCTCCCTTTACAATCAACAATGTAGACTTTTTTTTTTTTACTGTGCTCTTCCTCCAGTTCTCCACCCCAAGCCTATATGGGTGGATAATAAGTCAAATCCCTCTACCATAGATCAACCCTCATCATCAGCAAACACAGGTAAACACAACACAAGATGTAGAACATACAATAAGCTAAGTATCCTTTATCCATAATGCTTCTTCGGACCACAGTATTTCATACTTTAGAGTTTTCCAGATGTGGGAATTATTACACAGACCCTACTAGTTGAGCAGCCTAAATTAAATATAAAAATACAAAATACAAATTTATTCAATATCCAGAACTTTTTGAGCACCATATTCAGGTTTAAAAAGTTTTGGGTTTTGGAACATTTCAGAGCCTAGAATTTTGGATCATAGATGCTCAACCTGTAAGAATTACACTAATTAAATGTTTGTTGCCAGTAATATTATTGTTATTATTACTATTAGGAAGCACAGCAAAGATAACTCTTAATAGCAAAATCATCGAAGCAATGCTGCTGTGACATCAAATGTTAAGAACATACATTTTTCTCTAAGTTTTTGCTTTGTTTTGCTTTGTGATTTTTTTGTTGTTGTTTTGTTTTGTTTTTTGAGTTAGGGTCTCAATATGTAGCCCAGTTTGACCTCAAACTCATTGAACTCCTGCCTCAGCCACCAGAGTGCTAAGATTACAAGTATGTGCCTCCACACCTGGTAAGGATCCCAACAATTCTCAGTGTTACATAGGAAATGCCATGTGTTGATGATACAGGAAAAAGTCAAGATGACTGGGTTTGTGTTTCTCTTACTACTCCCTGTAGTTCCATATAGACAAGTTAACTGATGCAAGCAGAGTATGCAGGTAAGGCTTGGCAAAAGAAAGACCACTATCATATTTAAAACAATAGCATGCTGGTTGGGCACCATGACACACACCTGTAATTCCAGGGACTCAGAGGGCTGAGGCAGCAGGATCATAAGTTCAAGGCCAGAGGCAGCATGTGCTACTTAGTGAGACCCTATGTCAAGATAAAAAATTTAAAAAGTAGTCTAGGAGTGCAGCTCGGGAGTGGGACATATGCCTGGCATGCATCAGGCCATAAGTTCAGCACTCCAGTACTAGGGGGAAAATAAATAAAAATGAAAAAACAAAAACACTACTACCACCACCAGCACCAAACAAACAAACAAACAAACAAACAAAAAGCAATAACACTATGGATTATGAAAGAATTTTCCTTGGGCTTGGGGTGCAGCCCACTGACAGAGAACATGCAAAGTATGTGTGAGTCCCTGGGTTCAACTCTCAAGTACAACAAAGGAGGGGAGAAAGAGAGAGAGAGAGAGAGAGAGAGAAAGAGAGAGAGAGACTTAGTTTTCTTTAGCCATTTAAAAACTCCCCACAAAGCTTTAAAATCCAATAATTGCTCTCCTTAGAAGAAGATTGTGTGAGAATGTGTAAAGTTTAGTCTTTTTTGTTTGTTTGTTTGTTTTTTGTTTTTAGTACTGGGGGTTGAACCCAGGGCCTCACACTTGCATGCTCTGCAAGTGTTGGACCACTGAGCTACATCCCCAGCCCAGTTTTTTACTTTTTGAGACAGAGTCTCACTAAATTACACAGACTGCCTCTGGTCTTGAACTTGCGATCCTCCTGCCTCTGCCTCCCAAGCTGCTGGGATTACAGGCGTGCACCACTGCACCCAGCTAAAGTTTAGTCTTTATAGAAAAAAAAAAAAAACAAGAAGAAAATGTAAGTTGGAAAAAATAACTTCAGAGTGTATATTTCCACCTCTCTCTATATGTTGTTGTTAGGTGCCGTTGAGTCATGTCCGACTCATAGGGACTCTCATAGGATTTTCAATGGCAGATTGTTTCCGGATTGACTTGGGAGTGGGTTACCACTTCCTTCTCCCATTTTTGCGGTACTGGGAATCGAACTCGGGACCTCAGATACTGCAGAGCAGCACTCTACCAACTGAACTAAATCCCAGCCTGTCTCTATATATACCTCCCTTTATATTGTTGTTAGGTGCCGTGGAGCCAGTGTCCTACTCATAGCAACACTATGTACAACAGATAAAACACTATTGTTAGTGCTTCTCTGCTATTCATAGAGTTTTCAATGGCAGATTGATTTTTGGGAGTGAGTTTTCAGGTCTTTCTCCCAGGCCTACAGTATCTGGTGTTCCCAGGTGGTCTCCCATCCAAGTACTAACCAGGCTGACACTGCTTAGTTTCCAAGATCTGATGGGATCAGAAGCCACAGTGCTATGGCTGCAGGCTAAGTTTTAGATTAAGTCAAATTTAATCATCATTGTCAGGGTTAATTAGAAGATTCACCTGTAACTGTTAACTGTCCTGGTCAACTATATCAACAGAAGTGAAAAAGCATAATATGCCAAGCCTGAGTGTCAGAGAACCACCAACCTTCCATCATTACTTTGCAGAACTAAAAGATCATACCTTCAACTAAGGAAGTGAGGAGGGTAACATTGGCTGCTTTCCGCCTTCCAGCTGGCAAATTTAAGCCAAGCCTATCCAGTTTCTCTCTCAGGCAACGGCCACCATTCTTGGATTTTGCTCTGTCCAAAAACAAATGAAGACTAGGGTTTGAAAGTTCACATTCTGAGGGAAATTATGAGAAGAATTGACCACATGGGGAATATCCCACCAGACAGAAGACAAAAACTGAGTGTTGGTCATGTGGCATTAGTTCAGTTAGTGGATGGAGAGTGGCAGAAAACAGCTTTGTCTTACCTTCTCAAAATGCCTCCCAGGAGTGAAGCATTGAGGCACTCAGGTGGTGAGAGGCGCCTCTTCACCTCTGCAATAGTCACCTTGTATTTGGAAGTAGAACTGAGGAGGGACAAACGGCCAGGAACAGAGCAAAACAAGTCTGTGGGGTTGACCACACAGGTGCCACCTTGGGAGGAAAACAAGTATATAACACATTAGTGAAAGTGAGAGAGAATAACTGTGAGAGGCAGCTGATACCAGGAATATATGACTACAATTGTACTTACACATCACCCACATCATCTCAGAGAACTGCTCTGAAGATGTCCATCCAAATACTAACCAGGATTTTGTCTTTCCAATATCACACAGAAATGGTTTTGAATAAACAATTTTAACCTTAGAGAAAATTGGGTCTTATGAAACATAGACGGGCTCACACTGTTTACTGGGACATCACATCAAGAAAAACCTCAGTTAATTAAAAGCCAAAATTCCAGGAGTCAATTCCACCAAAGATAGGTGTTATTTACTCACAGTTGTACATGTTGTGCACACACAGAGAAAATGGATGGAAACAGTTTGGGCATGGCTTACTGCCTTTTAAAATTTTTTGAAAATTATAATCTCCTTTCTCTCATCCATCCACCAACTAACGTCAACATAGTCAGTTCATTCAGTCGCCACTAAGAATTATCTGCCCATTGCCAGAAATGTCCAATCTATGCAGGTAACTGCCTGCAGCTGTACCACTGTATCGCCTGATCCCATCAGATCTTGGGAGCTAAGCAGAGTTGGGCTTAGTTTGTACTTGGATGGGAGACTGCCTGGGAACACCAGGTGCTATAGGCTTGAGAGAAGGATCCACCAACCTATTCACCCCAGCCCCAGAAAAAAAAATCAGCCATTGAAAACCCTAAGAACAGCAGAGAATTATTGACAATACTGTTTCTCCTGTTGTACATAGGGTATCTATGAGTTGAACACTGCCTCAGTGGCGCCTAACAACAACAAACAATGTGCCTGTAATTACAGGTCAAATTCTTTTACTGAATATCAACTTTCCAAGTCAGTACTTGTTGGCAAACATAGCACAAGATCTGGAACACAGATCTCATTAAATGTCGTTGTTGGGTGCCTTTGAGTCAGATCCAACTCATAGTGTCTTTATGTACAACAGAGGGAAACATTACCCTACACCGTGCCACGTACATGATCTTTTTGTTTGAGCCCATTGTTGCTGCTACTGTTTCCTTTCATTTTGAGTTGTGCCACATCAGCCAAAGGAGGTTCCAGGAGCTCTACTCCATTCCCATCATTAAGATCAATTCTACTTTGAGGAAGCAACTATTTCCCAGCCATTTCTTTAATACCTTCCAGCCTGGGGGGCTCACTTTATGGCACAGTATTTGACAGTGCATCTCTGATATTCATAGGGTTTTCAATGGCTAATTGTTTTGAGAGTGGCCTGCCAGATCATTCTCTCTAGTCTGTGTTAGTCAGGAAGCTTCAGCTGAAACTTGTCCATCTCCTTTGGGCCTGCTGGTATCAGAAATACATATAGCCTAACTTTCAGTGTCACAGCAACACACAAACCCTCACAGCATGACAAGCTGACAGGCATGGGGTGGCAATAAATGTTAGTTGACAATAATATTATTGTTGTGAGGGTTGTTATGATTATTACCATTAGAATGTAATGAAATGATAAACTATTAACAACAAAATCATGAAAACAATATTTCCATGCTATAGTTTCTAGAACAGAAGCTTTCTGTCACCACCGCCTAGAATGCCCTTTGAGATTCACCCTCAACCACTGATTGAAGGAGACTTGAGGACACAAAGGTGATGATCATCCAGGGAAGTTTCCTGCTGTCCAATCCCACTCTCTCTGCAAACACCCTGCTATATAATCTTGGGAAGCAAGGATGCCCCCTCATGCACTGAACCATCTGAGGGCAGAATTGTTAAGGTTCCCTGGCCAATTCAAATATATAACTGCCTTTCCTGAACATGCATTTCCTTTCTTTAGTTATGGGCAATCTTGAGGCACTATTCCTGAAAACGTTCAAGTTCTGTGAGGAAAAAGAGGTGGAAAGAAGTAGATGGAGGATGAAAAATAGGCAGATAAATGTTGTCCAAAATCCTTTTACTAAACATGCTCTTCAGTGGGCAGCATTGGTATTCTAGGAAGGAGTTTGTTAGAGAAATGGAAACTCAGGTCCGATCCCAGGCTTTCTGGCTTGGTATTATTGTTATTAGGTGCCATGCAGTTGGGTCCTACACATAGCCACCCTATGTACAACAGAATGAAACTGTGCCATGCCTGACACTATTGTCAGTTCTTCTCTACAACATGCCCATTAGTTTGAGGAGCACTGGTGGACTCACCACTTGCCTTTCAGGTGCCTCCTACCATCTTTTACTAAGCAATACCCATGAATTGTTACATCAGTGTAATCTCTGACAGATTCAGATGTGTTCCCTGGGCATGTCAGCTAAAGAACCTGGGAGGATATTTACAAAGGCAAAGGGATCCCAGACCTTGGAGGAAAGGACAAACTAACCTTGTTCCTTTTAAATATTTCCATCCTTATAATTTTGGAATTCTTGCAAACTCTTTTGCCTGTCATACAAATTTCCCCTGAAGTGCTGAAGAATGAGATATTTCTCCCCACGGTTCTGAGAGTCTGGATATCCCTGAATGCCTCTCCCAAACAACAGGAGGATAGTCAGTGTCAGAGCAGACTCTCCAGGGTCAAAGTTGCAGTCTGTATGCTAGGACAAATTCCTCATGCTAGTTCTTGGAAACTTGTCCAAAGTTTGAGGTTGGAGAAGTTATAAACTCAGTTATCAAACTCCAGTCCTTTTCTTGGAATCACACTTATAGCTAACGCCACAGAGACTTGCAAACCACTTTTATCAGGAACTGAAAACACAAATTTACCTGTGGTTCCCTACTTTCCATAAAACAAAATAATAATGATAATCAAAAGTTTCCTAGATTACTTGGCCTATGGCTAACAGTCACTTTCATTAATGCTTT
This sequence comes from Pedetes capensis, assembly GCA_007922755.1. Taxonomy (NCBI): domain Eukaryota; kingdom Metazoa; phylum Chordata; class Mammalia; order Rodentia; family Pedetidae; genus Pedetes; species Pedetes capensis. The sequence continues at coordinate 35,052 of VMDO01002057.1, forward strand.
CACTTTATACTTACAGATGCAAAATGCATTTAAAAAATAAAGTGACTTACAAAAGTTGAAATGAATAGGAAGTAAGGTAGATACCAATGAATCTAGGTTTTAGAGGCATATTGTGAGATCATGATACTGATTATTTTAGGATTTAGGTCAGTCTGAAGAAGAATATTAAAACAACAACAGAAACAAAAAAATCTACTTTGAAAATTCACATAACCTTCTGCTAAAAAGGTGCTCCTTCTTGCAATCATGATGAATCATAAGCAAATTTGCATACTTTCACTAATTTCTCTCTCTTGCACACTAGCCAGTATATAATTGGGGGAAAAACTAATCTCACCTAATTGGTCCCAAGTTTATTATGAGTGAGAGAAGAAAGTGTTTGAGTGTATATGTGTGTGTATATATATAGTTATATATATATAATACATATATATATATATACACACACATATATATGCATATATGCATATAGTTTTCCTGGCTGTTGTGGAGGGAGAAGGGTACAATTTTAGACCTCTCTTTTCTTTATTAATCTTCAGTGGTTTAGAAACCTAATTTATTGAGGATCTTTTTTTTAAAGAGTTAAATCAGGTTTTCCTCCATTAGAAAACTCACCCCCTTTTGGTATAGTGAACCCTATGTGCTGAAAGCCAGCTGCTGACAGGGAAAACACTGGAAGCAGCTTGTGCCACGTAGCCTTGTGTGAACTTCCTGGGTCCTCAGTCTTTCACTCCTACACCCAGGCTGGGTTTCTGGTTTATGCTCAAATAGGCACGTATTAGGTAAGTTACACAGGCTGCATATTATGAGTATGCTTTATGCACACAAAAATTGCCTGAAGGATTTATTTTGTATTCAGGATTAGCCACCAACTCTAGAGTCTTTTATTTTTTATGTCACAGCATCTTTAAAGGGAATTTCTGTTGCTTTGATACTTGGCATTGCTGCAGCCTTGGGGAGCTTTCTCATTCTGGCTAAAGATTTGGCAACTTGTAGAGTTTATAGCAACTTGGGCAACCTGAAATCTTTCTTTTCATGGCTTACTTTTAGGGAAGCAAACAGACAGTAATTGATCAACATAACCAGAGTTTTGCATTTGTATTGAAGGTACTGAGCACATGTTGTTGTTAGGTGCCATCGAGTCTGACTCATAGCAACCCTATGTACAACAGGAAAAACACTACTGCCAGTGCATCTCTGCTATTCATAGGGTTTTCATTGGCAGATTGATTTTTGAGAGTGGGTGGCTGGGTCCTTCTCTGAAGCCTACACAGTATCTGGTGTTCCCTGGTGGTCTCCCATCCAAGTACTGACCAGGCACAACCCTGCTTAGTTTCTGGGATCGGACACCAGAGTGCTACAGCTGTAGGCACTGAGCACACAGAACTTCTATAAGGGGACCTAGACTACAGAGGGCAATGTTAAGACCACAAAGAAGGAAAGTCATGAGTGGACATCACCAACTCATAGTTGTCATCTTCAGTGTTACTAGGTTCTTCATGGTGCTGGTACTGCATTGCACATCCACTCTCATTCAAGTTGTGTGACACTCAATTGTGGTTCAGCATCTTAGTTAGGGATGTTTTTGGTCACAGAACAAGAATACTCTTGCAGAACTTCTCCAGAGTTCATTTCTTTTTCCATGCATAGTGCACAGAAGTTGTACTTCCATGGAGATCACTATTTTTAAATTTGAAATTTGGAGACAAGACTTCCTATTTCTAATGATCCTGCAAACTCTAAAGAGGAGCTACAGTGTCCAGGTAAGAAATAAAGAAATATCTAAGCAAGATCGTTTGTCTAGGAGATGGCTTTTATAAAAGGAATAACTTTGCCAATTCAACAGGAAGAAGTTAGCCAAGTATTTACCAGGGCTATTACCAAACCAGACACAGAATACATAGCTGTAGATCCTTTGGCTGTTATACCTTGTTAGATCCTGCACAGCCTGAAGAATTTTGGGATCATGCTCTTCTTGAGTAGCTGGGCACATCTGTCCACATGTCTGCAGGAAGTGGGGATCACTGAAAAAGCACTGGGCTACAAGTAAGTACTTGGCTACTACTGTCCCACAGGATCTCGGACAGTAATTTGGTCTCAGTCTGTCCCATCTGAAAAATGAGGATCTTCACACGTGCTCTATTTACTTCCCCAGCGGTTGAGGAATTAGACCTACGCGTGCTCAGCAACCTGCGGAAAAGCGATCCAACATGGTTGTTGTGCTAAGCAACTACCACCGCACAAGTTGCAGCCTACCGGAGCTGGACAAGAATCTGCCCATAGTTCGCCCTACTGCTGTATGGGAAAGCCAAGCGCTGATACCTGGGGCCCTCTTTTCTTCTCATCCTAGGCAATTAGGGCAGAGGAAATAACAGTGATTGTCTCCAAAGAGCTGTGTCTCTCCTGGCTCCTACAGCCCATCAAGCTGCTTCTGAGCCATATGCTGGATCCCGGTGCCCCTTACCCCAAGAACATACCCAGCTGTGACAAGAGAGCCCACAGCGCTCTCCAGGTGCGATCAATACTTCCTGGCGGGCTTCCGGGCGCTGGCCCCGCAAGCACAGCCTCTCCAGAGCTGCAGCACCGCCCCACTCACCGAGTCGGTGTTGACATAATTAGACCAAATCTTGGGAGCAAAATAACTGTTCTGTTCGCCTTACAGCCAAACAGATGTTTACAATTCAAATGAAAGAAATACAAACGGCAGGGATTTTCTCTCCCCTTCTTCATCTCCAGTGATCTCTCATTTTCTCTGACACATTAAAAATGTGTAAGCGATTACAAGAGCTTCCTGTCCCTGCTTGTTCTGCAGTTGCATTTCTTCGAGGTGCGCTGGTGAGCCAGGTGGGGTGTGATCGTTCTGGGCTACTTCCCCTCTAGCCTTTCTTCCATCTCACCCTCCTCTCCCGTGTGACCCCCTCCCCCTCGGGCAGCAGATATTAATTGTAATCAAACAGCAAAGGGGTGGGGACTTAATTGCCATCAAGGAGGCCTTTGATGATGAGTCAGCAGCCAATTGTGCTGTTTGCAGGAGGGAATCACGATTACAGGTATAACGGGATTAAGGCGGTTGAAGGGGGTTCCTCCCGGTGCAGATTCCCGGCAGAACAAAAGAAAGGGAGAACTGCACCGGGAAAAGGCCGGTTTAATGTGGTGGTGGTGAGTGTGTAATGGTGTGTGGGGAGGGATTAATCCCTATTCCCCAATGCAGAGAGTGCTTTGGATTTTGGGTGATTTTCAAAGCAGTAAAGAAATTAAAGAGAAGGCAGCAGCCTGTGGGACACCACCACCACCACTACTACCATCACCACCTGGCAGAAAAATGTTCAAACTAATCATGCCTGTAGATCCTTTGGTGCGCGAGTTTGAGGCTTTGTATAAAAGAGACTGACTTTCAAATCTGCAGCAACTGCATTTGAGGATTAAGAAGACAGGTGAGGCTCCAAGTGTATCTCTGGCTCTACTTTCACCCACAAAGGATCAATCAAAGAGATGCATTTGGGCCAGTTTGAGTGGAGAGATTCCAGGTAGTCGCTCTCTACTGCCAAGGTGCTGATAAAGAATGAGGAGCAAGGCTTCCCATCCCATTCGTTTTACCCTATCCGTGAGTTGCTGAAAGAGCCAAGAATTCCCCACAACCCCGAATTCTAAGGCTCCAGGCCCTAGGAAAAGGTGAAACAGCAAGGAAAAGTTCATCCTCCCACCCACGAGAAGCACCCAAACAGCCACGGGGCAGCAAAAAGAAGAGTGGTCAGTTCTGTCCAACCCACTACGGGCAGGCAGAGCAATGGAAGCTAAAGCTGCATTTTGAGAAAGCATTTAAAAAAATTAAATCAGATCTGACAATGTTTGTACCGAAGCGTAAATGCCTCCGCTTAGGCGTGCCAGTCACCTCTAAGCGATCTGACAAACTCCAGCTCGCTTAAGTCGTGCAGAGTTCAAATCATATTAATTCCCCCAAAATGTTTTGATTCAAAGTAGTTTGTATTTTGTGTAGCCACGGGCAATTGGAAAACTGCGTCTGCCTGCTAGTGGCCGGGTCGGCTCCCTCTCCACGTGGCCCAGAGGCTATGGCGGTATTTAAGCTTCTGAAATTAGCCTGGGGCTGCAAGACAGAATGATCACAAAGCGAAACAAGGGCGCTTCCCCTCTTCACTTTTTTCATTCCCTCCTCTTTTTTTCTTTCTTCTTCTTCTTCTTCTTCTTCTTCTTCTTCTTCTTCTTCTTCTTCTTCTTCTTCTTCTTCTTCTTCTTCTCCTTTTTAGTTTGCCATCTTGATTTCACAAAAGAGACCAGTGCCAAAATGTCACTTTCCACCCACATGTGGAAAGTCTGGGTCTTCTCATCTCACTTCCACCTTCATCTGAAGGCCGTGGCTCCCAATCCCTACCCCACTGAACCCCTACCCTGCTATTCCAGTCTGGATCCATCCATTATTAACTTCATCTTCCTCATCATCGGCTTCTTCCCCAGCATTGTTCTTATTATTAAACTCAGAGCAAGAAATGAAAGGGTCTGGTTTCTGACAGAAGGGAGGAGGCAGGAGGGAGCCTCAGAAGATTCACCAGGAAAAGAAGAGTGGGTTTTCCTTTCTTTTCTTTTCTTTTTTTTTAATGATTAAAAACATAGACGGCTCCTGTAAACAGAAGCCTCATTTCTTCAAGAGATGCCTTTTGAAACCCGGTATCTGAATATTCAACGAAGGCAAAGCTCCACTCTGTACGTACAACATTAATATGATCTCTGCAGAATTTGCTACTCAGAAATATTAACATATCAAAGCCAACGCCCCAGGCGAAAGAAGCTATCGATACTCGAGCACAGGGTAAAGTAAAGATTATTGGTTCTGATGGTTGGAGTGGCGGAGCTGCGGGCAAAATCGCGCACACCATTAACTGAGAGCGAGCGCACGGGGAGCTGCGCCTTAGAGGCGGTGGCAAATATTTTATCTAGGTGGTAATTACCTTGGTGCTGCCTCCTCTTCCACACATCTTTTGGCTATCAGGCTTTCATTACAGGCAAAAACAATGTAATTGACAGTTAACAAAGTGAGTCAGAGAAATGGTATTTTGTTCTTTACAAGTAGCGAAATTGAAAGAATAACAGATATGCCCAAATCCCTCTACTCCACTCACTGCTAACCAGGACAGCTTCTCCCTGAAAAACTCATGCAGGATACGTAGACATATATTTTTCTACAAGAAAAACATTGAGGGAGGATGGCTTTGGAAGTGAAATCTATTTTTTCCTTCCCAACATGAGTTATGGACATCAATAGAAATGTAAATTTATCCAAGAACTTAGAAAGAGAGTTAGAATGGCAAAAAGTTGTGCTTTTCAAGAAATCATGTTTTATATGAAGAATCATCTGTAAAGCAGGGACTAGAAAAGAAAGACATTGGCATCTAAGCTGTTAGGTAATATTGGGTAACATGAGGGATGGCAGTATAGGAGAGCACTTGAGTTAGCACCTTGATTTTTGATTAACAAAGGTGACCTGAGCTATTGATATTAACAGTCCTGTGCACCACTGTGACAATAGAGAGAAAGAGCTTTCTAAGTACTTCTTTAAAAATGAGAAGCCCTGATATAAGGGACAGTGGTGGGCTTTAATAAAATATATACCCATGTTAAGGCAACACTTCCTTGCTATCAACTTGTAAATTGTCTTTAACATTGATAGTTTCAGAGTAAATGGATAGACAAATACCCTCTCCAGGACTTAAACTGACCTTTCTCTCTAAGACATGTGGAAATGGAATGAACTCAGCAGCTAAAATCTGCAATGATTTTAATCAAACAATACACACACAACCCCTAAATAACTCTCGTTACTTTCTTCGAGTTGCCCTGTTCCCGTACATAATCATTGTGTACTTTAAATTAGCAGATTAAGAGATGATATTTAATATGAAACGAATAGACATCGAATTCTATAAGAACAATAAAGTATTACCTAAGGGATACCATTTCTGTGGCTGAGATAAAGTAAGGTCACAGCTCGCCCCTTGCAATACCCAAAAGCTTTAGCTTTTCTTGGGGAGATGGTAAGGGGTCAGAGGATGTCGCCTAAATCTCTCTCTGAAAATTGAATTAAGGGAGGCGCGTCAGATGATTCCTCTCCAGATCCTGCCCTGGGCCTCAAATTCTTACCCTCTGTTAGCTATCGTACAATTGGATGTGATTTTCAAGCATTCTAGAAGGTGATCTTCTAGGAAGTACGAAACCGAATGTAAAAACCACAGTTGCGCGAACTCAGCTCTTGGAGGAGCGAACTTCCGTCCCTAATTAGTGGCGCTGTCCTTCAGCACCACCGACATTTCTTCGCCCTGACGGCCTGGCCTCACCTTTTAGTTTTTCTCCTTCCAACAGATCTCAGTCAGCATGTCTCACCGGACCTCCTTTTCATTGTGTACTTTTTTTTCCTGACCAACAGTGTGTACATTTGACTTTACTATCCACCAGTTTGGGGCATATTTCATATCATTTCAATACAGCTGAATACAGACCTGGCTGGGAAGCTTAATATTGCTCATTCTAAAAATCAGTATGGAGAAATATCAGTCAATTCCCAGTAGTTTTTTTTAAAAAGTTTCTGAAGGGCAAAACAACGGAGTTGCACTTTTAAATTTATCGTAAATTCCAAGTATGTACCACAACAGCCATGTTCTAAAGGGAAAGCACCCTTTGTTTTCTTTCTGTCTGAATTTAAACGTTCACATTGGATATTGGGTTGTGAAATGCTGGACACAAAAGAATCCCTCGCTTTGTATGAGTACAGTTCTCCGGCAAAGCAAATCATTCAAGTAACTTTGAAAGGAATGGAGAGGGATGATGGGACATTTGGTACCATCAGAAGTGACTCAGTTTTAGTGAGTTTGGTTACTAAAGACAACTGTGGCCCTGCAGCAGGAATTAGTCTTGGTGAATAGGCCATGTCTTATTAATTCATATGAACTTAGGGTAACAGCTGGTCCCTCTTGCCTTGTGTGCTCCTCGGGTTACTCAGCATGCTAGGAAAATAAACTTCAGAGGCTCTGGGTACAGTTAAGCGGGGAAGCCAGCAAAATCTGCACTGCCTTGAGGCCTTGTGAATGTCATAGTTCAAAACCTTTTGTCAAAATGGAACGTGAGGTGCAGCCCCCTTCAGTGCTCAAGCTGAAAGCAACAGCTCTCTCCTCTCCTCTCGCCTTCCCCCCACCTTCCAATTCCATGGGTAACTCTGGATTCAGATGTTTTCCTCAACAGATGGGAACAAGAAAGCTTTATCGGGTACACTTAGCATTACCTCCTCCTCCCACCCTCCCTTAAAGAAAGAAATGTTCTGGACACTTGAAAAAATAAGGTGGCTATAACATTCGTGTTTCATTAGCTTTTCCCCAAAGCCTCAATGATCTGGCCTTTCACAGAATCCCTCAAAGCCTCAAGCTAACACCATCACCGGCAATACCCAGGCTGTGGCTGGCACATTAGGGCTAAAATAGACTAGAAATTCAGCTCCAGGATGTAGTGTTGGTGGTGGAGGAAAAAGACGTGTGAAAAGTTGTTTTTTTTTTTCATCTTCAAGTTTTTCTCTCTTAACGTTGACTGGGTCATTATTCTGTGAAGAACACCAGAGAATGCCTAGCATGCGTCTTTGGGGTTCAGCCTGTGTTGAAGCCCTACTGGCCTTCAAAATGTGGATATGTCTGTATGGTCTTCAAATAATTGACCAAAAATGATTGTTTTTGTAATAAGCAGATATGAAGTCTGATGTTTAAAAGCACCACTAGATCTTCAAAACAAAGTAACAGATAAGAGAAGAATGTTTAAGGTCAAAACATTCTTACTTACCTCTTCTTATCACTCCACCTTGGCCATTGAGAACGAGTCCACACTGAGCTTCCACAGAGCCCTTAATAAAGGAAAAAGAAAAGAAATCATTCAATAGGTATGACCATGTGGGTAAAGTATTTCAGACTACCCCATCCATGAGCAAACCCCATTTCAGAAGTCAGTTAAAGCAACCATTGAAGTGGGATAAGCTTTCCAGCAAACGTATTTTTAAGAAAAAGTTACACGAAAACCCACAGTCTAAAAGTTGTATAAATCTTAAGGTATGCATTTTACATCACTATACAATATTATACTTCAAAGTGCCTGAGAGTGTTTCATCTTGGCATAAGAGAATGAGAAGCACTCTGAGTCCCTATCAAAGCACACGGGACATATACAGTTTATATTCAGCACTTTCTGAGTGAAGAAAATTATACTTCAAGAGTCAAGTTTAGGGTCATGGGTTTCTCTGGGGTTCCCAGGAGCAATTTACAAATGGAGGATTCAAGGTATCTTATAAGGGTTCTGTTTTACCCAAAATGTGAGACCATACTATAATGCTACCCAAAATGGGCCTTATGGAGGGAATACCTTCAGATTCACTTACTGTAGATCTTTAGGCTGCTAGTGAGTTGAATCATCATTTGAGCTGGAAATGTGGAAAGGATTTACTGATTTTGGATTAAGAAAAATAGAAATTTCTCTCTGTGTCTGTCTCTCTCTCTCTTTTTTTTCTGGATCCAAATGTGTTAAAGGCTCATTTTCCTTTACAAACAAACGAGGTATTGGACATGAAAGAGGCCTTGAAGGGTGTTAACCTACCCAACAGCCCGTGAAGAGTTAAGTAAATGCGGAGAGAGTCGGTGCATAATAAAAACCCATTTTACAAAACAACCTTTACAGCCCTGGCTCCCTTTTGCCTCCCCATTTTCACCATATTGAAGCAGGCCTGTAAGACCCCCTTTTCAACCCACTCACTAGCTCTTTCTTATTTTAAATGTTCTGCCTTAAAGTGATTATCAAATCAATATAAAAAAAACTTGGAGACTGAGCATAAATTAAAGCAGTGATGGGAAAAGGTGTGACAGTTTCCTTTGTTGGCCATAGCAAATCTTTTTAGGGGACTCAAAGATGGAACTGAAGCCACAAGACTGTTTGCATCTGTTAGGCAGACTTAGACCGCCCTCCAAACCATTGGACTTTCACTTAAAATTCTGTTCAGGGAAAAGTATATTTACATTTGTTGCATTTGAAATGAGGCATATGCTGATGAATGTTTTAAAAAGGAAGAAATAAAAGGAGAGAGACGGGTTGCTCCCACACACTCCCTCCTCATTTCTCTTTTTAAATGTAGCTATGACTCCTTCTCTTTCCCTCTGCCAACTAAGTCCAGGAAGCTTGGAAAATAGTTTCCCAGGTTTACCAGCTTGTTTCATAGTATTCATCTATCTATCTATCTATCTCTATCTATCTATGAACACACATGTACCTATATAGATATATGTATATCTATATGTGTAAGTGTATGTATAGAACACATCATACTCTATTCCATCTAGTGTCTTGGAGTGTTTCCTCCCTCAGTATGAGTAATTTCACACCAATACGAGTAATAAAAAGAGAAAGAGAAAATAATTATGTAGGAGGAGATATATGGAAGAAAAGATTTCAAAAAACTGAATTGCAGAAGGTAAAAGACCTCCAAGTTCTTCATGGGGCAAACCACCTTCCCTCTCTCTGGCACACTACAATGTTTATTTCCTTAGAAGAAATGAATCTTGCTCTTTTCACTTAACAAACTTTTCCCCCTCACAAGTAAAACATGTTGTTTGGTCAGATGACATTGCATAAATGACCAGTTGAATGGCACTAAGTCCAAAATTGGATAAACCACGGTGTCCTTTTGCACAGGATTCTCTCTTTGTCTGGTGCTTGCAAATGCTCTAATCCCCTCTTTTGAAAAATGCCCGGCTTTGTGCCTAGCACAGAAAAAAAATTTGTACAGATACAAAAAAATCAGCAGCAGACGTGGCTATTAAAAGGAGTAAATAGGTTTTAGTTGAGCTAAGCATTGAATGGCAGATTTTCCCCCCTTGATACATGAGGGGATCCTTGTGAAAAATGTAAAAATGCGTTAAGCGTATAGAATTATTTTTTGAATATGAGTGCTGAAAGTCAAGGTTTGTGGAGCCAAATCTTTTTTCTTGTACACCAATCTTGTGGCTATGGCCCTTTGTTGGAACTGTAAGGGCTTTCACTTTAATTTAAAAATAATCCCTTGCTCAGAGATAAATGAGGGGAAAAGATTTTTTGTGCGCAACAAGGGATCTCTTACGTCTCCACATTAGGCTTTTGGATATCTCCCCATTTGTCTGGAGAGTGTGGAGAAGGTGGCCAGCTTTGTGCAGATTAAAAAAGTAGAGATTTACAGGTACAGCTGCACTTTCTTCTAAAAGAGGTTACAGATGTGTGTCTTCTAGATTCATATTCTAGACCTTTATGGGCTTATTTGAAATGTGCATAAGAAAATATGATTGCATAATTATAATTCTATTGTTGACAAAGAGTGTTAGGAAATTAAGAGATCATATGAGTGAGTGATGGCCTTTACAGTGTCTGAATTCTTTTCTTCCCTCTTTTTTCCTTCATTTCCTTTTTCCATTCTCCTTTCCTTCCATCCTTTTCTCCTTCCTCTTTCCCTTCCTATTTCTCTTCTTTTCTTGTGCTGCTTCCTTTATTTCCTCATTTCTGTCTTTATAAAGAGTTGCAGCTTATGTAAAGTGTGATGGCCTGAGAAGGAAAAATAAAGATGGGAATCATCTAGCTGGTCTGTGGGTTTGGGCACACCATGCAGAGAGAATTATATTCAACACTACACTTTCCAAAAGTGAATGGTGCAGATTCCTTTGTTAGTACTGAATGTTGAGGTTTTCCTTTGCTGTCCCTTACTTCACGCAGCAAACTAGAATGTGTGTCGAAACTTTCGTTCACGCTCAGCTCAGTGTACCAACAATTTCTTAAGAACAAACAAGCTATCTCCCTCATTCACAAGAAGATCCCCACAAACTCGTTTTGTGACAAGTGCTGGAAATATGAATGTAGTCCCTGTAAAGTATGGGAACTGAGGATGTGATTGGTTATCAACTTACTGGGTCTTATTCTGAGCCTAGCAGACTCAACCCTGGTTTCCCTGACCTCTCCCACTTACCCTCTTTGGGTCAGAAACGTGGATTCACAAAAGAGTTCGGTGATGGTAATGACTGGCTGCAGGTAGGGAGTCGCAGCTGGCGGGACAACCGGCAGCGCGTTCAGGTGATATGCCTGGATCCAATAAGAAGGACAGAACTGGCACACTTACTCCTCCTTTAATTGTTTTGATAACTTTCCCTAAGTGGAGTGTGTGTGTGTGTGTGTGTGTGTGTGTGTGTGTGTGTGAGAGAGAGAGAGAGAGAGAGAGAGAGAGAGAGAGAGAGAGAGAGAGAGAGAGAAGCAAAAGAGCGAGCGAGCCAGAGAGAAAGCAGTGAGCGCGCACTTACAGTCTTAGTATTAATGGCGCGGAAGGGGGAGGGTGCAGAGGGGAGGGCGCAGACAAATTCGCCGCATGCTTATTTACCTGCAAGTCGTCTGCTCCCGCGGCGGCCAGCCCCAGGCTGGGCCCTGGCAGGAGTCTTTGATCTGGGTGCATTCCATACTGAGAGCCATGGCTCATGAGGGACAGGTCGTGGCGGCGGTAGGCATCGAGGCAGCCCAGTTCCCGCCTCTGCTCATCCAGGCAGGAGGACTTGAGCGCCCGCGCATTGTGCAGGTTAATAAAGTCGGCGGGCTCCCCGTGGTGGATCTGTTGGTAGTACTGTTGCGAGTGGTGAAGCGAGTTCAGAGAGTAGGCGTCAGGGGTGACCGCCGGGTGGCTGTGCTGAAACTCGTAATGGAAGGACTGGTGGTGGAGCGGGGTGTACTGGTGGTTAGTGGAGAAGTAGGGGGATGCAAACTCGGTGCCGGTGGTGGAGTAAGTTAAAGGAGAGGAGGAGGAATAGGCGACAGTGGAATTGGCTACGGACTCCAGACAGCCAAGCTGCATCAAACGGTAGCTGTTTGATCCGTCGTGACGTATCTGGAAGGAAGAGGGGGAAAAGGGAGAGCAGAAAAACTTGAGGTTTGTCATTTTGCAACCAAGGCCGCTCTCCTGGAGCCAAGAGCCTTTTCTGGCTCTCCAAGGAGAACAGGAGCGCAGGGTTCCGGCAGAGCCGCAACCGGAGCTCAGAGCCTTTGGCAGGGAGCCTTTGCTAACAGGCGAACTGGGGGTGGGCGGCCTCGTCCTCACAGCCGAGAGAGCAGGGGGGGGGAAATGTCCCCCACCCTATATAGGTGCGGGCGACATCGCACACGCACACACACGCACACACAGACACGCGCGCGCGCGCGCACACACACACACACACACACACACACACACATACAGAGTCCCTACCCAACTTGTGCAGGGAGCTGGGCGTGGGGAGCCAGGTTTGCCACTGATTCCGGGGCCACGGGGAGCAGAAGGAGAGAGTCTGCACGCAGAGAGCGCCAGCCCGCGCCTCGCCACTCCAGCCACATCCCAACACCGAAATTCCTCGCCTATCGGTGCTGAGATGTTTGGCCAGAGGTGCTCAAAAATCATCGTCCGTATACTTAAAAAAAAAAAAAAAAAAAAGACAAATCCAGTCTATACAAATCGTTCAACTTACTCGTCTTCTTAACTGTTTGGGGAGGGAATCCGACCCCTCCGCTTCCTGTTCCTTGGTTCCTTGACTAAGCCCATTCCAAAACAGTTGCCTTGCTCCCCACCCCCCTTGTCCACCTACCGCCCCCCATCAGTCCTTTTTCTTTGCCTTTCTGAGAATCCTTTCTGTCTCTATTTCTTTCTCCTCATCCCCCCCTTATTATTAGGATTATGTTTTCTCCCTCATTACGGCAAATGCTTCCTAACGTGGCAGGGAGTTGCCCTTCCTGGCGACAGATGTCATAACGAACTTTCTCCCCTTCCCTTCCTTAACTTCCTCCGAAAGCCAAATTATAATTAAACTTAACGGTCCAATATAGATTAGAGACAGGGGAAGCTGCCACCGCTGCCGCCGCCGCCACACACTTGCACACACACACACACACACACACACACACACACACACACTTGCACACACACACACACACCACACATACGCGCGCGCTCAAAAAAAAAAAAAAAAAAGTAATAATACCTCGGCATCGTGGACTAGTCCCGGAAAGGTAGTTGACATGTTGGGTTTCTCCAAAAGCTTACGATGCAATTTCCCCCTCCAAAAAAAGAATCGGAGAAAAAATCCAAACTTCTTGTATTTTCCAAATTTTTTTTTAAGGAAAAAAAATGCTCTATAGATAGAGATCTAAATTGTAATGGTTTTGCCCGGATCAGATAGCTCCTTGCCTCATACCCACTTAAAAACCTGTAGGAACAAATTTTCCCTCTGCACAAAAGCAGCTCCCTCGAACAGATTTTGTACTTGCTGAGTATTTCTTTGGCTGATGTCGTAGGTCCCTTGGTAATATAGAAGTTTTGAAAATTAAGCATCAGCACTGAGAACTGGGAGGACAATAGGCAGAAGAGATTTATCCCAGGAGACAAGGAATAAATATTGTATCTTCGCCTAATAAGGAACTGGAGGTTCTTTCAACATTTTTATCCATTTTTTCCAACCTTTATCATGCTTTTCTACACCGACTGAGGTGGGGACTCATTTCTGCGGAGAGCATTTGCACACAGTTTATTGTGAAGATAGAGATCTAGCCCCAATATATGTACATTAGAGGTAGAAATATATATTAATTAAAGCTTCCTTTTACATGGGTAAATATTTGCTCCTATTGGTTCCACTCTCTGGATGCTGAAAGCTGCTTTTTCTAACAAGAATTTGAATCAGTTTTGCCCAGATTGTGGTGTTTGCCTTCGCCCAAGTGAATACAATACTTCCCTTTCCATATTTACATCGAATTTGGGTTCTTTCCCCTTTTTGAAAGGCAACACCAGGTGGTGGCTTACACTTCTCATCAGCTTTTTAAAATAAAATAACCATGATGGACAATCCCAAATTTCCATCCTAAAGAAGTGGTATCACTGGCAATGGATTTAGGAAAAATCCAAGAAAATAAAGATATGTGACAAGATTCTACATTTAGGTAAATGTTGTCTTTCACTTCCCAACCCAACCCATTTTTCCTCTTCTTTTGTGTTTTCCTTCTTCCCTTTTGTAAACAGTACTGGTTGGAGGGAGGGGAAATGTGGACCTTTTAGCAGTGGAACCGTTTAGCAGGTATTTGAACACCTTCACCTCCAAATTACATTTAAATGCTTCTAGGTTATATTTTACAAAGAGAGGGCAGGAAGGAGGCTATACACCCAGGTATCTCCATTTCTTTGGTGGATTTCTTGACTTTCAAGTAGTTTTTGAGCTTCACTTTATTCAAAATTTAGCTTCTCCCACCAAGTTATCTAGTGGCGGCAGCCACAACCTGGAGATGAGGGCTTGCAAGGTCCGACTCCTAAACCTGTCTATCTCCTAAGAAAGAAGTAGCTGGCCCCACAGACTCATCTCAGAGATAGAAAGGGCAATTCCATCTTAATTGCCATTTCATTTGGTTAGCTTTTAAGTGTTTAAGCTGAGAAGGTGTCTTAATAATAAGCCTCAAGCAAACAGGCATGTGGCTTTTTTTTTTTTTTTTTTTTTTTTTTTTTTTTTTTTTTTTTTTTTTTTTTTTTTTTTTTTTTTTTTTTTTTTTTTTTTTTTTTTTTTTTTTTTTTTTTTTGGTCAGAGTTTGGGAGGGTTCATTAGGATCTGCTCATGCAGGCTAACTGGGGCTGTCACTCAGCACTCTTTGCTTTATACAAATGGACAAAGGCACATGACAAGAATTGAAATGCATTGTCTGAAATGGAGATCCGAGATGCTTCAGTCCGACACAGGGTCAGCAGCCAACACTTGCTCCCTGCTTCAAGGTGTACCAGCTTTCCACCCCTTCTTGGAATGCTGTATATTGCTCTGATGAAGTCAGGAGTCTGAGAGGTCAATGAAAATGAACAGAAAGAATGTCCAACTTGTTCTTTGAGTAGGAGGAGTAAGGTGAATGCACTTGGTACCAAGGGATTAAAGCCCAAAATGCTTACATTGGAGTCTTTTTTTTTGCCAGCTCGGAGGTGGGTCTTCTAGTGTACCCAGAAAGGAAATAAATAATCTAATTGCCTATGGGAGCTAAGGCCTGCTCCCAGGATCTTACCCTAGAAATCTTTACCTCTGAGAAACTTCATTCCCCCTGCATGAAGAATAGGTAGGGCCCACAATTTATCTTGTGAAAGGCCAGATGTACTTTTCCTGGTATATGATGTTGGCTTCTCAGATAGTCTGAGCTCCAATAGAAAAGGATGGCCCCTTCTCAAACAAATTACAACCTCTTACCTAATCTTCATCTGTCAGATATAGCCCCATTGAAGGCGAAGGGACTTCTCCGCCCAGTTTAGATCCAAGCAGCAGACCCCAAACCCTCTCCCCTGGGAAGAACCAGCAGGCCCAGGACAAAAACGTGGCTGCCTGCTCAGCCTGCTGTCCAAGCACATTTGATTCACACGTTTGTCCCAGTCCCAGAGAAGACCTGCACGTAGCCCCTGCATGTGAACTATGTAGCCTTATGATACTCTTGGTAATGAGCTCTGGCCTGGAGCTGAGTGCATCCCATGGAATGACCTCCAGGTGCCTCCCCTATCTGAATACTTCAGAACATTACTGAATTAATGACAATTATATCTCTAAATCCCATCTTCTGTTACCATCCCACCTTCCTGAGTGACTTCTAGGTACTCAGGTAAAAGGTGTCCAGGATTTCATTTATGGGGTTTCTTGAACACCCCGGGACAGGGAGAAAACTAAAGATTGCAGGCAACTAGAAAAATATTTTTCTAGGTGCATAAGGGAATGAAGCAGGAGGAATAAGGTGATCCCCTTTGAGTCCCAGGATCTATTTTGCCAGGGCTTTTCCCTCCTTTTGAAAGTGCTCATCTTACCCTTACATCCCCACTCCCCACACCAGCATCTTAAACGTAGGAAAACTTCACTTGGCCAACTGCTCCCTCCCACCTCATGTTAACTTAAAACACCAGAAAGCTGTTTTTCTCTGAAAGAAAAGTTGGGGAAATCATCTGTGCCATATGCACACACTGGTCAGCATTCCCTTCCATCTGCTCTGGGGTTGCTCAGCGTGCCCCTTTTGTAAAGAAATTCATTGAGGCAGGTGTGTGGTGTGTTTGGTGCCTGTGTGTAACATACATGCCTCAGATTTGTTTCTGTCAGACAACTCCCCCATCTCTCCCCCCGTCCAATTACACGTCTTGAGCAATTAATGATTGCCATCTTGCTTGACCCAAAGATCGAGCTTTTCAACAAAGTTAATTCCTCTCTCTCCCTGATTTGCTCCTTTCCTAGCCGTTCCTTCTCCAGCGGGTGGTGTAATTGAATTAACTGGCCATGACTATTGGAGAGATTGTAACAGCCCACCTGGGGCCCCCTCCATTAGGAAACTGGCTGTGTGCATTCCAGCCTCAACCAGAGTCCAACAAGCGCCTGCTCACTCAAAATGCCACACAAGAACATGGAGAAGCCCCCACCAGCCTTGCACCCTAGGAACTGGAGAGGTGTCCATCAGCCCAGGTGCTCTGGTTCTTCCTCCTGGTTCCACACTCCATTCTCCAGGAAAAATTGTCCTGACAAGTCACCGTAGGAATCTTCTAAGAGTTCTCTATGCAATATCACCGTTGTCTTGGTGAGGATCTGGAGCTGGAAGAGAGTTTTAGCAAGTTCAGTGTCCCTTTCCTGAGCTTCTCGGTAGACATCCTACAAGTCACTCCAGTTTTGATCCAATCTCAGACATTTTCACTAAAGGGATTTGCCACCTGCAGCATTTGAGGTTGGTAAATAATTACAATTAGCAAGAATCTTGTGCCTATCCTGAACTTTAATAAACATGTATATCTTCAGGCTCTTCTCCTTTTTTTTTTTTTTTGTCTACTTATGGTTTCATCTGCGTGTATATATTGCCCTTGTAATAGTACATACAATAATTATGGCAGTTACTTGGGCTTTGTTTGTTTTTTTCCTTCTTTTTTTTCTGTGGTGCTGAGAAGCAAACTCAGAATTTGGCACAAATTAGGCAAGAACTGTACCAGGGAGGAATATTCTCAGCCCCTACTTAAGCACTTTCTATCAAAAATATTTCCTTGGATATATTTGCACGCATAAATTAACCAGAATATCTTCTTTTCTCCTTCTCTTTCTTCTTTCCTTCCCCCATTAATCCCTCCTTCCTTTCCTTGTTTCCTTTTATCGTTCCTTCATTTACACAGGAAGGTAGAGATAAAATTGGAATCCATTAAACATGTACCTTAAGCAAGTATGTGTGTACATAACCTCAGAATGAAATTTAGTGTGCTCTACCCCAATGGGTCATGCAGCCCCATAACCCAGACATAAGTTTGTACAATAAAAGATGAGTTTCATGGTCACGGTGACCCTAGCTTTGAAAGAGTACTTGCTCAGAGTAATGGTGGAGCTCTGAAGACCCAATCTAGTACTAGGAAATGTTCATTACACAAAGCAAAACAAGAGGCATAGGTCTGGATATGTGTACCTCTGCTGTTACTTTCAGCCTCTTTCCTTTGATGCTGTATCTTGGAAGCACGTTAAAAAGATTCCTTTGGAGAACCCCAAGCAGCCAGTGGACATCTCTCTCCTTTCTAGGGCTGCTCTTGCCCTGCCTGCCCTTCCACACCCTTCCACCTCTTTGAGAATCCTCAGTCCCCTGAGTGTCTTTACCTGGAGATGTTTCCAAGTGCTTTTCGTCTCCAAGAGCGGATCACAGAAAAATCTCTCAGGGCCCTTTGAGGTTTGTGTGGGGGGCTAAGTTTTGGTCACTTGGGGTTTTAATGATGTGGAACTTCTGGAACATTAACCCACAGTGGTGTGATTCTTCTGACTTCCAGTTCATCCACTTTTCCTCCTGGGGAAAGGAGGAGACAGACAAGTGCCCCAAACACACTTGGGCTACAGCAAATATTCTAAAACTTGACTGAGTTACTGGGATATTTGGAGAGAAAGGGCATGACAATGTGGGTACTCACAAGCCCCTTGGATGTCAGACTCCTTCACCCCACATCCCTTTCCAATGAATTGCTTGCTTTTCTTTCTGGCCTGGACTGTTACTCTGGGTTTTGTTGCTATTGTTTGTTTGTTTGTTAGTTTTGGAATGTCCCTCCCCTCCAGTTCCCTATTGATATATCATCCACCTCCACCATCAACAATGGAAGGGTCACTTTGCATTAAAAGTTTATCTATTTGCAAGGGAGAAAAGGCCTACCATTTTTAAAACAGAATGGGGAAATTAACATTTCCAACAGCCTCTCCAGTCATTTCAGTTTAAGCGTTGTCATTGATTTTTTAAAGTCCTTTTTCTTTCTAAAAAAAAAAAAAATTCTCCTTCACGGTCTCACCCCACCCTCTGAGCTGTTTGTCAAAAGCCTAACAGGGATCTGTAGAACGCCTTAGCCTTGCAGCTGACAGGCAACACTGATTCCATAATCGTAGAGAGAAAATGCATTTGCAAGCAATTAAAAAACCTTGCGAACGTATTAGTCGAAAATTAAATGGGAGAAATCTTGTCTGAAGTCTTGTCTTTGATAACGTGGAAACTTGGAGCTGAGGCCCTCATCTGAGTTGGCCGACTTTCTCGCCTTTCTGCAACAGCTGCCAAACCAGGCTGCGGCTGGACGTGGACCCAACGACCCTCTGACCGCAGCTCCGACACCGGCAGAGCCCGCCTCGCCAGCCCTGCGGCTTTGGGGGGCGTCCACCGCAAACATCAGGGCGGAGGCCCGCGAGGGAGCGAGGCCCGGGAGGCCTCGGCGCTAGCAGAGCTCATTTAGGCAGGAAGCCAGCTCTTCCTGCTAACGCCTTGCTCTTCCATGGGAAATTTGCCCCTTTTTGGCCAAGAAACGCTTGAGTTCCGAATGAGATCTGCCTGTGTCTTCCAGCGATCTAGGAGGTTTTGAAAGTCAGTTTACCAACCTTCCCTTTGCATTATAGAGCCTCACTTCGCCAAGAGCTTTAAAAATTACTGACTCCTACGGGCTGGGAGTTAGCTCAGTTGGTAGAGCGCTGCTGCGCTGCAGTTTCTGAGGTCCCGAGTTCAATTCCCAACACCACAAAAATGGGAGACCGGCCTGGCAATCCACTCCCAAGGCAATTCCGAAACAGTCAGCCATTGAAAACCCTATGAGGCTTGCTACGAGTCGGATACCGGATACCGACGCGATGGCACCTAACAACAACAATGATGCTGAGACCACTCTTCACCACTCAAGTAGGGAGGATATGTATAATTTTAATTCTCTTCTTGTAGAAAGAAGAACACGAAAATAACAGGAACAGGTAATAGATATGGAGTATTTGCAACACGTCCCAGGCCCAGGTGCCAGCACTGTACAGGCTTTACATTATTTCACCTTCACAACAAAGAAGTGTTAGTGCAAACATACTCCCTTTGCAAAGATGAGGAAACCAAGGGGTGGTTGCTCAAGACTCCACATCTCCACCCTGCTGGGTAAGCAATCCAAAGAAAGGGAAGCTAAAAGAAAATGTTGAGTGATTACCAAGGTTACATGGCACTTGAACTCGGTGATTCTGGCCTCAGATCTGGAGTTTTTTTCTCACATCTTCTGTCCTTTGCTGCTGCATCTGAACGTTTCCAAATTATTAAATACCCTCTTTTTATCTTCCTTCTCCATTCCTTTCCAAATGTGTACAAGAAAAACTCTCACACTTGGTGTGCTGTTTCAAGTTTCTTTTACAGCAAGGGATGGTCATCCTGACACCTTCCAGCAAAAGTCCTCTGGACTATAAAGACTGCCAGTTCTGCCTCCTGGCTCTTGCCTTTAGCTTTCCAGAGACCAAAGGGTTGCCAGGCTTCCAGGGTGGTCCCATCTCTTGGCTGGTCTGACTCTAGCTTTATTCTCTGAGTCAGAGGCTCCAGCTGGACCCTCAGAATCTTCTCAGACTGCTACATGCACCCTGGGAGCTAGCACTCAGTGGTGACCATCAGTACCTGGGCTCCGTTCACCTCCTTGCACCTGAGGCTTTGATGCTGGCCTCTGGGAACTCCTAGTAGCCAAGGTTTCAGATTGAAACCTGGGAGGAGTGTTGGCTCTGGAACCACAGACCTGGGTTATTGATTGCTTCTTCATAGAGTTAGTTTTCCCAGTGTAACATGGGAAAAACTGTCTGTCTGTCTGTCTGTCTATCTATCTATCTATCTATCTATCTATCTATCTATCTATCTATTTCTCTATCTATCGTAGGTAAATATTATAGCTTAGTGGTAGAGAGAAGGGTGCCAAAAATGTGCATACAAGTTGGGATGAAAAAGTTTCCTTTTGCTGTTTTAAGAAAGCATCATATAGCCTGGCGCAGTGGTTCATACCTGTAATCCCAGCAACTCAGGAGGCAGAGGCAGGAGGATTGCAAGTTTGAGACCAGAGGCAGTCTGGGTAATTTAGGGAGACCCTGTTACAAAAAGTAAAAAAAAAATGGGCTGAAGGTGCAGCTCAATGGTACAGCACTTGCAAAGCATGCAAGTGAGAGGCCCTTGGTTCAACACCCAGTACCCCCGCCCCCGCCAAAAAAAGACAAAAACTGAAAGAAAGAAAACAAAATAAAAGAAAGCATCATATACTTGTTCTGCTAATTCCTGTCTCACACATACATAAGCATCACAATACATAGTGCTACGGTAGTTTAATGCACCTTGGAAAACTAATGCATAGATAATGTCTTTTAAAATGTGTATACAGTTTTTGACCCCCTCACTGTATATATTGGTTTACATCAGTGTGGATTGTGGGAAACACTTAAATGTGGGCTCTTATTATTATTTGGAAAGCTGAAGTTGTTAAGTAGGATATCAAAGAGACACTGTATTAGTAAGGACCTGGCTTGCCTAAGGGTCCTTTTTGCCTTATCTTTGACTGATGTCACCAAAGAAAAAGCTGGCAAGAAGAGACTTCAGGGGTCATCAGACCCCATGCTTTACTGAACTGTAAGGGCCCACAGCCAGTCAAGCCACTGATCCAGGGCTGGAGCTAGAACTCAGATGCTTGCATACACTCAGCCCAAAGCTGTTTATTCCTAATCTGCAGAATGGACAGCTCAATCCTCTGTCCCATACCCCATTCCTTTTCTTCTCTGGTTAATTAGCATTTTCTCCTGGCTTGATTAATGTTTTGGTCTTTAAACACTTTAAATTTCATTATTTCTCCCTCTTCTCTCTCTTTTTGACTTCCCTCCATCTCTCCTTACCTGTCCATACTTTCCCCCTTTCCCTCTCTCTCTCTCTCTCTCTCTCTCTCTGTCTCTCTCTCTCTGTCTCTCTCTGTCTCTGTCTCTCTGTCTCTTTTCTTCTCCTTCCTCACACTTGGCCTTAGCTTCTCATTTCATCTTTGGTTTTACTCTACTCCAGGGTAACCTTGGGCTTTCCTGAGATTCTGTTCTGAAATAACACCCCCTCTCCTAATCACCAAATATTTCTGTTTCACTTTTGCCTCAGTTTCCCAGAACTGTCTCAGTGAAGTGGGAGTGTAGAGGTCTTCTCCATATGCAGCATTTTGTGTCCTGGCCCCCTAGTGCGTAGCGCTTCTCTTACCTTTTAAAAGTCCCCTGTGCTCTGCCAAGTTGCTGACTGTAAGCCCTTGCCTCTTCTCCTTCCTAGTAGCCTTGGGGAGCTTTGAGGCAACCAAGACTTGCAGTTATTATTTTTTTTTTCTTAAAGAGCTTCGTCTGCTTCTTCTGTCAATTACCCCAGTAGCCTCTGAGAGGCCCGGTTTATTTTCCATTGACCTTTTCTTCCTTATGTACTGGAACAATGCCTTATTATTTTATTTATCTTAATCTCTGGTGCAATCGTCCTTTTATTCTTCAACTTGGCTGTGCTAGTGTTTGCTTTTACACTTTCTTGACTTCATTATGTAATCTTGTCGAATCTCCACACTCTGTGCATGCTGTTTAGACCTCACGTTTGTCTTTTACTTACCCTTGAATAGTTTTGATTTGAAACTCCTGGTCCATCCACATTTACCTTATTGCTTTGTTTCCTACTGCCTGCTGCCCATAATGCCCATGGAGATTGTCCAGAAATTTGCACCAAATTCTGCTTTATCACATATCTTGCTCAATAGGGCATTTCATTTAAAAATTATTTGTCTGTTTCAGCTCTGCTACCTTTGGTGGCCTATATCTGACAATATCCCTTCCTCCAAAGCTAGTTCTGGGTGTAGAACATATAGTAATTAGACTTTGTCTGGGATAAATTTTTCTCCTTTGATTTCCTTTTGAGCAAGTGGAAGATGGTGAAGAACTAAGTGACTGTCACTGGTAAACCTTTTGACTTCAGGCACATCATTTAATCACTTTGGCTGTCTTTCACATCCATGCTGTATTAAGTATGTGTGTGGTAATATATTTGAAACAACCTTGCAGTTTATAACATACTTTAAAATTATTTGGATCTGAGGAGATGGGAGTGTTGCTCAATGAAGAGCACTTGCTTAGTATGGTTCAGGTCCTGATTTTGATCTGCAGCAACACACACACACACACACACACACACACACACACACACACACAATTTGGTATGATTTATACCTGCAGCTCACTTTCTTTCTGATAGGTAAAGTCTCCTCATTGCATTGAAGTCAACCCTGATAGCAGAAAATATTGCTTCTCTTTCATGACCTATCCCTTCCAAACCCCAACTGTAGTGTGTCTTCTTTACCGTAGATATTTCCCTGATTTCTGTGTCAGAGGACTGTGTTCCCAAAGTCAAGATTCTGAAGATGACACGTTTTCTCATATTTTCCTCTATTTTGATATCATGAAAAGCCTTGAGGGAACCAATAGTTACCCTTTTGAATACTCTCTCAGTCAATGTTTTCTGCAAAGGATGGAAGTTGCAATCCCAGAAAGAGCCTACTGTCATTCTTACCCTTCGGACTATCTTAATCAGTTTTTCCTCCCCCTGTTAGCCTCCTTCCCATTTCCTCTGTCTTTAGATAGACAGCCTTTCCTGAAGAAATTACTACAAAAGAGAAGATAGTCCACTTAGTCATTCTTGGAATCTCTTCCCATTAGGGGCATACTGGCTCAGAGTACATCAAGTCATGGAAAGTCCATTCTAAGTTCAATGAAGTGGGCAGTATAGATTTGTGCTTTCTTACCTTCAGATACAAAAAATGTCACCTCTTGAGGCCTTCTTTCTTGAGAATTTAGAAACCAAATCTAACATAGGGACTTCTGTCTAGGAAAAGACATTTGGAACATGTATAGACTGTGATAAATTAAATATGTATCATATATTAGAAATATCTGTAATGAATGCTGACATTCTGATAAATAATGCAGTGTAAGATTCTTTGTATGATTGAACAGTATCTACTCTTCATACATTCATATGCTAGCAGTTAAAGAGAACAGCTTTCTTTCCCTAGTTAAATACGTTGAAACAGCTTTAGTCTTTTAAGATATGTTCCAACCTGAATGTTAAGATTTAGGTGGTGATAAAACCAAGTTACATGTAGGTGCTCTGCCATAGCATATTCAAATAAGACTTAGAGGAAGAAGCTCTCTCATTACTTACCAAGACTCTGGTGGTGAAATGGGGGAGGTGGTGCAGAATGTGAGAAATGTGTCACTTTAATATGCTTTTAAGTGACAAGGTCAAGTGGAAGTCAGGTACAATTGACAGTAAAATTGGAAATCCTCAAGAGGTAGAAAGAGCATACCTTGGCTATGTGCTTGCTTACCATCACTATATAGATTATGGTGACCAAAATTGTGCAAACTCTAACAAGTAGGGATTTCAAATAATTCATCCTAACATTTGTTTTCCTCTTTCAAACTCAACAAGTTAAAGTCTGTGGTTTTTTGGAGAACCTTGAGCCACTCATAGTTACATAGGTAAATAAGGCTACTCTATTATCCTATTGTTGTTGTTGTTGTTAGGTGCTGTCAAGTCGGTATCTGACTCATAGTAACCCTCATAGGGTTTTCAATGGCTGACTGTTTCAGGATTGCCTTGGGAGTGGATTGCCAGGTCCTTCTCCCATTTTTGCAGTGCTGGGAATTGAACTCAGGACCTCAGAGACTTCAGCACAGCTCTCTACCAACTGAGCTAAATCCCCGCCCCATTATCCTATTAGGAGATAGATATAGAAGGTTCATCTTATGTCCCCCACTGTGGTATATCTAACATGGACACAGTGGCTGTTAGGTTGGGATGATGTCATTTGAATGAAAGTTAGGTATCTTATGATTCCATAAAGTCTGTTTTTAAGAAGTGATTCATTATACTACTCAGCAATAAAAAACTGAAATAATGTCATTTGCAGCAAAAATGGGTAGAACTGGAGATCGTCATCTTAAGCGAACAAACATAAACTCAAAAAGAGAAATACCATATGTTCTCACTCATATCTGGGAGCTGAATCTTACTTAAAGGAAGAAAAAAATGTATATATACATATATATGAAATTTCACTATTAAATGTAACAAAGAAGTGACAATATAAATAGTAGAAAGAAGGAGGGAGGGAACTAGCAGAGGGAGGCAAAGATTGTGGAAGGTGGGATGAGGAGGAGAATCAATGTGCAGGGATAAAGGAGGAGAGGATAATCTCAATATAAACAATGCAACTTTATGAGTACATTGAAAAATAGGGGAATATAACCCAAATATGCATTTGAATTTTACTACATAGTAGCCATAAGGCTACATAAACCTTGTAAGTTGATAAAAGTGTAACCAAAAGTGATATAGTAGTTGCATAATGGAAAAAGCCAATGCTGCATTACTCTGTACCCCACCATCATTTACCAATAAAGGGGAAAAAAAGAAGTGGTTCATTGACTGGAGTAGAGAAAATGAAAAAGCATGTAGGAATTTATGATAAAGCTCTCATCCCCGATGTGAAGATAGGGCCTTAAAGGAGATAATTAAGGTTAACTGAGGTCATAATGGTGGGCTCTAATTCAATAAGACTGGTGTTCTGTCAAGAAGAGAAGGACATGCCAGAGAAAAGTGCATATGAAGACATGGCAAGAAAGTGGCTCTCTCTGTAAGCCAAGGAGAGAACAAACATGCTGACCTCTTGATCTTTGACTTCTAACCTGCAGAACTGTGAGAAAGAAATTTCTGTCAACTCGCCTAGTGTGAGGTATTTTGTTGTGGTATCCCTAGAAGTCAACCCAAGCACTTTAGAAAATAACAACAGCCCCTGACATCGAGGGCTTAGCCCAGTACTATCAACCAGGCCTTAGTATTTGCACACTGGTCTGGAACTCAAAGGTCTGGAATCAGCCTTAGTGTTTGCACGCTGGTCTGGAACTGACAGCTGTATTGGGGTGCTCTCCTCCAAACACAAGAAATATTATAGAACATCAGCACCAGGCAAGCCCACTTGTGGATTGAATGATCAAAGGATCCTGATGACAATAAGACCACTCTTATTATATCTGGACATAGACAAAGTATGAATGTTGTCTAGGCCACAAAATACCAACAATATTCAACTTCTGGCCAATATGAGTGACTGATGCTTCTTTATCAATTATAGCTTTAGTCTCATTCTAGTCTTTGCTCCCTATAGAAAGCTTACTGAGATACACAATCATAGAATTCTGCTTTCTGAGAGCACCCAGTACTCTGTGAAACTCTGCTTCCTCCATCCATCCCCGAAAACACCCAAAGAAAGTCCAAATCCTAGAAAAAAATCCTTTCTAATATTCTCTTACTGAGATGGTTTTTGGTTTTTCATGATGTGTATCCTTTCTTGTTGCAAGAAATTACAATTTCTTCAACTACAGGTGAGTAGTTGGTGTTTTGGCTAGCAAGCATTGGCAATTAAAAAATGAAGATAGCCCAGATTGAGATGTACTGTACTTGGAAAATATATACTTTATTTTCAAATACCTTAGTGGCACGTAACAACAACAAGAACAACAACAGTATGAAAAAGAGAATATAAAATATTACATAATTTTATGTTGATTATAACAACAGTATTTTGGGTGTATTTATAATTAAAATATACTATGAAAGGTCAATATACTTTTTTGTTTTTACTTTTTAAAACTTGAAAATTAAGAAATATAAGTTATGTTTGTGGTTTGCATTTCATTTCTATTAAACAGCATTGTTTCATAATGTCCCTCAAACAAAGCATAATTGATAATTCCAGCCATACATTGTTGTTGTTGTTATAGTTTGCTTTTATTTTCTTCTAAAGTAGTTTATTAGTCACATTAGGAAACATCACACCGTGGGTAACAAACAACTCCCAAATCTCTGTGGCTTAACACAACAAATATTTCTTTATCTCCAACATATAACCCATTGTGATTTGAACCTCTCCAGACAATACAAAAATCCAGTGCGATCTTTATTTCTGCATAATATCAAGGTGGAGGTGGTAGGAGTATCCTCTGGAATGACATTGGCCAGATCCAATTACATGGCTCTGCCTAACAGGAGAGTGTACTCTTCCCCTATGCCAAGAAGGGGAGAGCTGAAGCTACCATAAAGATAAAAATGCATATCTAGTTCTCTAGTTTAATACAAATGTGTAACATTTTTGATACACCTATAGGCATTTTTTTAATTTGCCCAATTCAGGGAATGTCAGTACTGATATTGGTTGTTGTTGTTGTTGTTGTTGTTGTTATGTGCCGTTGATTTGGTATCCGACTCACAGCGACCCTCTGTACTACAGGGGAAACACTATTGTCAGTGCTTCTCTGCTGTTCATAGGGTTTTCAATGGCAGATTGATTTTTGGGAGGGGGTTGCCAGGTCCTTCTCCCAAGCCTACAGCTTCTGGTGTTCCCAGGCAGTCTCCCATCCAGGTACTAACCAGGCCCGACCCTGCTTAGCTTCCGAGATCTGACAGGATGGGATGCCACAGGGCTACAGCTGTAGGCCTACAGATATTAGAGGTACTTTCTCTCTTTCTTTCTTTCTTTCTTTCTTTCTTTTTTTGTGGTACTGGGGGTTGGACCCAGGGCCTCGTGCCTGCATGCTTGCAAGTGCTGGACCACTGAGCTGCGACCCCAGCCCATTTGTTTTTTTAACTTTTTTGAGACAGGGTCTCGCTAAGTTACACAGACTGCCTCTTTTCTCGAACTTGCGATCCTCTTGCCTCCCCCTCCAGAGCCGCTGGGATTACAGGTGTGCGCCACCATGCCCGGCTCCCAAAAGATCTTTATATCTTTTAGTTAGCACTTTTATAACATTTTAGCGTTTGCATCTACTTAGAGGCAATTTATAGTTACCAATCACTCATAGTTCCTTGCTGGGATTTAGCTCAGTTGGTAGAGTGCTGCTCTGCAGTCTCTGAGGTCCTGAGTTTGATTCCCAGCACCGCAAAATGGGAGAAGGATGTGTCAACCCACTCCCAAGGCAATCCTGAAACACTCAGCCATTGAAAACCCTATGAGGGTTGCTATGAGTCGGACTCGACTAGATGGCACCTAACCACCTAACCACTATAATTCCTTACATCTTTTTCTCATACCAAGATGAACTTTAAAACAAAGTTGAAACTTTATTTGAAAGCAATATGTTAATTGGATTAAATTTAAAAAAAGCTTTTAAGGATTGTTGATATTTTTAAGTTGCTTGATCAGGCTATATATAATATAAATAACCTCTCTCTCTCTCATACACACACACACATTACTTTATTCAACAAGATTTCATAGTATTAGAAACAAAGTGTGATTCTGAAGATTTCATTAGTTAAAATCCTCCCATCTGCAGGAAGATTTCCCAAATGCAGGCAAACTTGCCTTTCTTATCTTCAAAGGTCTCCTCCTAGCATCAGAAAAGTTGTTTGTAGTAAGCCCAGGGGAAGGAGGAGGGTCTGACAAGTTATCTCCTCCCCTTTTGTGGCTGAACTGACAAGGCTGCTAGTATGACTAATTCTACCAATATAGATCAGTAGGTTAATTTCTGGAGGAGGTAAGCCTATGGCTGTTGGGGGGGAGGTGTAAGAAAGAAGGGGAGATTCTGTACTTGATCTCTCTTTCCGGCTGCCTCTTTTTCTCCTTCTCTGTCTCCAGGGTCTGCCATCGCCCTCCTAGACTGTTAGCCCCCAGCCCCCAGCCTAAGAGAAAGGAGCTGTCCGTTCAGTACTAGGGCCACGTGCAACCTGCCCGCCAAAACACAAAGAACTGAAATATTAATTAAAAAAAGCCAATCTGCTCAATCCTCCGCCCTCAGGCAGGCTCTAACAGAAAACTGCATATGCTTTCCCTTTCTCCTCAATAAATCTTCATGTGGGCATTAAAATACCTAAAAGGATTAGTCATTAAATGCTTGTACATTTGGCTTAATGCATAAGAAACTGTATGTCACGGGGTTACATCAGAACTGCAGTTTAATCTAATTTGCAGTATTTGCGTAAATGCTTTATTTCGCCTACTGATTGTTACGGAGGATAATATTAATATCCCACGTGTCCAGAGGGAGAAGGTTAACAAACCAGCACAGAGATGGGCTGGATGCTGACTGATGTATAAAACTATCAAAGCTTCTTTTAAGGTGAAACACAAAAAGAGAATAAGTGGGAGTGTGGCTTTTTCCTTCTCAACCTGCATCTATTATTATTATTTATTATTTGATCCTGAGGTAATAAGAAAAATGCTTTTTTGAAAAAGAGTTTTGCACTTCAGTTGGATATGCTGTCATACATATTACATTCAAAAGCTGTCTATATGGTAACAGTGAAACAGTCCTTCAAAGGATTTAATTGCAGAATCATTACTTATTTTCTTCTGAGGAAGTTCCTTTGTGGAGGTATCATCCAGACTAGTTATAAGCCACACCTCACACATGCCCAGCCCCCCTCCTATGCATTTCTCCTTTCATTGAACTACTGGAGCATATATTATCTGTATTATGCCTTGGCATCTGGCCCTGATAATTTACTTTTTGGTCTGCCTACTTATTTTTATATATAGTTTGTGTTAAGTTAAAGGACTTGAAACCTCAACACTATCTAGAAAATGGATGTATTCATTAAATATGTGTTTATTGATTACCTACCCTGTGCAAGTGGTCTGTTGAATTTTCTCATAGTAATTTTTTTTCTTAAAACATTTGTTGATTACATACTTGGGATGTATTCCAAATTAATGAAAGAAGCTGTCATTAAGTCTTGCTTTCTTCAGCCAGAACACCATGGAGTATAATCCAATGAAGTTATTATAAAATGGATATTTTATAAAACAAATATTGGCATTAATTTTAATAGATTTGCCTTTTTAGAAAATAGGAGCTATATGAATTTAAAATCAACACTTGATTGCTCAAACTTTGTCTCTTGCAGAAAAGTTGTCTTAGGTAAAGAGTTCATGCCAATCCAGGTTTTTTTCTTTGTTTATGGTGTATAGTAGGGCATGTACTCTTAGATTTTCTCTACCAACTAGGCAGGTTAACAACTAATAAACACTTCATTGCCATATTGTGCACATGGTGGAAAAAAGATAAAAATGAACATTTGAAGCATTCTTTGGAAGAGAAAAAGGTTTCAAGGGAATTCAAAATAATAATAAACAAGCCAGTGCACATTATTATTTATGAGAAGTGGGTGGATGTCTGTGTGAGGAAAGGGGCACTGGACTATACCTTTGAGATATTTTTTTTTCTATCCCTGATTTAGTCACTAATTTTCAAACTTGTGGCAAATCCTAGAAGCTCTCTTGGTCTCAGATACCTCATGTTTTATATTAGGTAGGTACACTAAGCATCTTTAAATTTCTTTATGCTCTGTAGGAATCTAACTGCTCCTGAAGTGTGCATTCTGAATCTTATCATGCCATTCTTGCCTAAAAGTTTTCTTCTTTGAATTATTTTTAAAATTTTGGTTCTATGCAGAGATAAATAATGTGGAATATTTTTCTACAGAGATAAATAATCAAATTACTTCAGCTTTTACTTTATCTAAATCTTTATGGTTTACCTGTTACTATTACTCTTACTCTTTCCTCTTGTGTTATTGTGTGATAATTATTTGTTAAAAAATAAATATTATTGGCTTCTTAATATTTAGTTGGGGCTGGGATTTAGCTCAGTTAGTAGAGCGCTGTGCTGCAGTCTCTGAGGTCCTGAGTTCGATTCCCAGCACCGCAAAAATGGGAGAAGGACCTGACAATCCACTCCCAAGACAATCCCGAAAACAGTCAGCCATTGAAAACCCTGTGAGGGTCGCTATGAGTTGGATACCAACTCGACAGCACCTAACAACAACAACAACAACAATATTTAGTCAGGTCATAAGTTGATTTAATATCCCAAATATTTGTTGTTTTGACTGGAAGAAAGTAGTTACACAAAATTAAACTTATTCTTATACTCAGGGCTATATTTTCTCTCTTCTTTAGATGTAAGCAAAACATATTAATTCTCAATAATTTAATTAAAACCAGATCAAAACAACTAAGTAAACATTACGCATCTATTGTATTTATACAAGACACTTTGTGAGAGAATGAAGATGGCATCATGAAGTGCATAAAAAAGTTATTTTCAGTACATGAGGAATTTAACGCTCTAGTTGTAGAAAGAGTTCACATATAAGACAAAAGTTAAAAGTATAAAACAGATTGGAATAAATAGAAAAATGTGGTAATAAAATAGGACTTCTTGAAGGAGAGCATACAGTGGTGTAGATTAGAGTTTTCTGGGGCATGTTGGAGCGGGATATCCTGAAACAGCATGGTCATAGCCTGGACTTGACAGCTGACATTAAAAATCAAGGTTATGGAATCATAATAATTTATTCACATTTCAACATCTGATTCTTCTACAAATAAATTTTCTCCCACTTTTGTATTAGGACGTGCTTAACATTTTGTCCTTTAGAGAGAACCCTTTTCTTGCCAGGAACTTCTCATGTTTTTTTTTTTTTTTTTTTTTTTTGCTCTAAAGAAAAAAAAATGATACATTCAAAGCATAAACTTGAACTTCCCTCGGGACAGCTTGGATAGTAACTGGATGAGAGAGTTACATTAGGGCAGAAGTGTGGGTCACAGAATATCAAACCAAAAAGGCATGAGGCTAGAGTTAAGTTTGGTGGATTGTTTTTTGTATCTGATCATTTTAAGGCCACCTCTACAACTTAAAGGCATCTATAATAAGGCTAATAATCTTCCACTGAACAGTAGATTGAGTTTATTTTAAAACAATAATCTAGCAGATTGCACCAGACTCAGAAATTAGACTTGATCAGGAATAAATTAGGATGAATGACTCCTAATTTCAATAATGACAATTAAAATGTGTGAGCCATAGAACTGACTATATTGACCATTTGGGCTTTTTAACAAGTGTATCATTTCTAATGCACTGGTAATTGTAGAAAGGAAAATTTAGGGGAAATATCTTCAAGAATATTTAATATCATCTGTTGCCTACAAAAGTGCATAGCATTTACATCTAATTTGTATTTTTAACAATTACTTTGAGGAACTTGTTCTGACAAACATTTTTTGCTAATATAGTCTGTCTGTTACATATTTGCTAATTCTGAAGAGAGAATTTAGAGTAAAGGGTGGCATTGTAACTTTAAAAATATAGTCTATATGCTATGCAAAGTTGTTGTTGTTAGATGCCATCTACTCAGGTTTGGCTCATAGTGACCCTCCTAAGGTTTTCAATGGCTGATTGTTTTGGGATTGTTTTTGGAAGTTGACTGCCACATCCTTCTCCCACATGCTAAATAATAGCTTCACTTAAATAATGTTTGAGTTGTAGTCTTAGGCATCAAAATTTGTGGTGTGTTCAGTGCTCCAGACCCATAGAACACATATATAAATTTTGGATCATAGTCTAAAAATATGATACATCATACAAAGGGTTAAAAACTTGTC
The DNA here is from genome assembly GCA_007922755.1 of Pedetes capensis. NCBI lineage: Eukaryota > Metazoa > Chordata > Mammalia > Rodentia > Pedetidae > Pedetes > Pedetes capensis. The sequence continues at coordinate 66,889 of VMDO01002057.1, forward strand.
TGCAAAATCTTTTACACTCATTCCATCAAGAAGTGTATGTGTGTGTTTCTTAGTTTTAAACCTAAGTTGACTTTAATGATTCTTTGTCATTGGTATTATGCAATAGAAATGATACCAAATCACTTCTAAAACTTGAAAATCTTAGTATTCCAAAACATTTAAGTTTGGAGAAGACAATGAGTGATTGTTAGAGAATTGTAATAATTTTTATTCAAATTTTTGAAGTTGTACAAGGTGGTTAGTTTCCCTATTTCTGTGTATGTATTTCTTTAATCTCCTTTTGATGTTCTTCACAAGATATTATGAAATTGTTATTTCATCCTTTGTCCAAGTGAAAGTGAACCAAAGAATATGTCAACTTTTGCAAAGTTTAATATGATTTCTTTAGTTACTCAGTCCAATGTCTAGCAATGGTGGTATCTACCATAACGTTCCACTTTCCACTCTCATTTGCTTTTTTTTGTTTTGTTTTTTTAGGAAATCAACAGACTATGTTTGCCTGATTCAGTCCCTACAGAAATGTTGTTACTAGTAATCATTGATTTGGCACTTAGGATGTGTGATTAAAAAATATAGTGAATGTTTCAATAAAAAATGTATTGCAGTAATAAATGCATTGCCATTAATCCCCCTCAAAACATTCCCCTTGGCTTTGAACACACATATTCCATTGCTCTTGCCACTTTCTGAAGCATTTCTGGAAATCTTCTTTTGCGAGTGTCTTCATTTATGCTGTTGAGGCTGCCTCAATATCGTGAGTCCATACAAAACATTTACCTTTCATAGTCATTTGACTTTGGGGAGAGCCAGAAGTTGCATGGTGTCAGGTCCAGTGAATAAGGTGAATGAGGACACACTATAATGTTTTCATTTGACATAAATTACTGCACTGGAAGTGATGTGTGACATAGCAGAGTCATGATGGAGAATGAAACTAAAGAAACTCACAAAATAGGACTTCCAGAACATCTTCAGAAAGTGGCAAGAAAGAAGGGATAAGTGTGTTTGAAGTCAGTGGAAGTATTTTGAGGGGTTAATGGCAATATCTCTTGTACTATAATAAATTTATTTTTAAATTTAAACATTCACTGTATTTTTATTCACATCTCCTACTATGTGCCAGACACTATTTTAACTACTTGAGCACAAGGAAAGGGTTTGTATCATTCTCTGTCACCTTCAAAGTGCTTCTGGTCTTAAATGGATGGTACAGGTCCACCACATTTGCATTTTGGCTCACAGAACACAGAAAGGGACAGATACACTCTGTCTTTGAAAGATACTAATAGGGAACAGGAAATAAGGCTTCTGTTTATATCCCATGAGCCAAAACATGTTAATAGATAAATCTGGCTTCAAGGCAAGTTAGGAAATGTACTATTCTCTGGTAAAAGCGCGAGGGTAGGTAATATCTGTTACTGTAAAGAAAAAGAGAATGGATATTGGAAGGATACCTAGCACAGGATATTCGGCAATAGACAGAATGACTTTTCCTGGTGATTTCCAAAATGGCAGAGTGAAAGTTGTAGTAAAACAGGTATTGGTAGAATATTCTGCAATTAAGTTGTGGGACTGGGGGTCTGTTGGTTTCCCTTGAAATCTTCCTAGATGAGGTGATATTTGGATTTGATATTTAAGGATTATAAGGAGGATATAAATTATAAAAGGGAGGAATTACACTCTAGGCTAAGAAACACTGATGAGAGAAGTGTCAGAAGAGATAGAATATGTAGAACATTTGGCAATATTAAGTATTTTAATGGGACTATCATGGAGAAAGTTTTTACACAAGTGAGTAGAAGTGACTGTCTATATGACTAAAACATGTCAAGTGAAGAAGTTTAGAGTTAATCTTATTGTTAGGTACATTGAGTCAGGTCTGACTCATAGTGACTCTATGCAAAACAAAAAGAAACATTCCTTGACACTGTTCCATGCTCAGCACTATTTCAGTGCTTCTCTGCTATTCGTCAGATTTTCAATAGCTGATTGTTTTCAAGTGTGGGCTGCTGGGTCCTTCTCTCATTTTTGTGGTGCTGGGGATTGAACCCAGGGCCTCAGAGAGCACTGAGCAGCGCTCTACCAACTGAGCTAAACCCCAGCCCAAGAGTTAATCTTGGAGACATTGAAATCAGTCAGGGATTTTAAACCGATGATGATGCATCAGATTCACTGTCCACAGTAATTCAGTATTATTAGATCAGCTTTTCTGAAGTTTCAGATTTGGGAGTACTGTCTTCCCAAATTTTGCTGTACCTATTGAAGAACCCAGCTCCAGACCAGAATACTGCATGTGATGTTTCAGGCCCTACAAGAGGCAGTTCAAAGACTTTGTCTGGCATGTCTGACAGGGAAAAGCTGCTGTTTCTATACCAGGTTTGGCGCACAGTCAGTGTCTTGCATTTTTTGAAGAGAGCTGCATTCAAGCCCTCATATCTCTGCCCTGCAGTGCTGCTCCACAGAGAAGGGTGGAGATTGCTTAACCTGTGTCTGTTTTGTCTCTTGTTTACATCATCACAGTATGTAAGTAAAGAGTTTATTATTAGTTTAAATTTTGCTTATAATTGGCCACCCTGACAATTGGCACCTTGTCATCTGTATACTAAATTTCCCTTTGTATTTACTGCTTTTTAAGAAATTAACTTTTAAAAGGGTTTTCAAGTTAGCCTCTTACCAAGTAAAAGATCATAATTTCAAAATACTAGTTATTTTTTCTAGTATACATTTTAATAAAGATATAATTATCAATAAAATAAAATATGAGACATTGGAGGTTTAGAGAGGTTAAGTGATTTTAATCAGGATTGATTCAAACTTTTACATGGGGGAACTAACATTCAAATCCATCTGCCTGACTAAAAATCTAATCTCAGCCATTGTACTGTCTGTCCACATTCCACTTACAGCTATCACAAATACCATCTTGGGAAATAGAGTGATAGATCACACATTCTTTTTATTTTTTCAGTACTGGGACATTGAATGCTGGGCCTCACACATCCTTTTTTGCAACTGCTTAAACACTGAGCCATACCCACAACCTATTTTTTTACTCTGTATTTTGAGACAGGATCTTGCTAAGTTATGTAGGCTGTCTCTGGCCTCGAATTTGCAATCTTCCTGCCTCTGCCTCCTGAGAAGCTGGGATTAAAGGTGTTCAACACTGCACACAGCAGATAACATATCTGTAAGAAATTGTTCTTCCATGCCTCTGTTAATAGATTGATGTCCAAGATATATAAGGAGCTCACAGAATTTGATAGGAAGAAAACAGTTAACCCAATAAAAATTGGTAAGGACATGGATAAATGTTTTCTTAGAAATATTCAAAATGCCAAAAGGTATTTGAAAAAGTTCTCCTTGTGAGTAATTATCAGGATAATATACTTTCAAAGTTCAAAGGAAATGGAAAAAGCCAATGCTGTATTGCTGTATACCCCACCAACATTTACCAATAAATGGAGGAAAAAAGTTTTCTTAAAACAAACAAGCAAACAAAAAATAAAACACAATGGACATGGCCTCACATTTGTTAGAATGGCAAGTATCAAATGACAACAAGTGTTAGTGAAAATGTGGACAAAGGGAGAACTTTGGTGGGACTGTAAATTAGTAAAGTCATTATGGAAAACAATATGATGCTTCCTCAAAAAATTAAAACTATGACTGCCACACCATGTATGTATAAAATGAGATGAAATCCTTAGGTTGCAGAGACATCTGTAGCTCCTGGTTATTGTAGTATTATTCATAATAGTCAATACTTGAAATTAAGTATCCATTCACAGATCTATGAATAAAGAAAATTTGGCATATATATGCAGTGGAATACTATTCAGCCTTCAAAAAGGAAATCATGCTATTTGTGACTACATTGGTGAACTTGGAAAACATTACATTAAGTGACACAAATCAGGCACAGAAAGACAAGTACCACTCGATCTAACTTATATATGGAATTTTAGTCATAGGATACAAAATTTTAGCTAGGTAGGAAAAATAAATTAAAGAGAGCTATTATAGAACACCCTGCAGCTGTAGCCCTGTGGCATCCGATCCTGTCAGATCTCGGAAGTTAAGCAGGGTCGGGCCTGGTTAGTATCTGGATGGGAGACCGCTTGGGAACACCAGAAGCTGTAGGCTTGGGAGAAGGACCTGGCAACCCCCTCCCAAAATTCAATCTGCCATTGAAAACCCTATGAACAGCAGAGAAGCACTGACAATAGTGTTTCCCCTGTTGTACAGATGGTCGCTATGAGTCGGATACAGACTCGACGGCACCTAACAACAACAACAACAACAAATTATAGAACACAATTCTCCTATTATGCACACCTTGTAATAGTGTGGGCTTGGGTTTAGTTCAGTTGGTAGAGTGCCACTTTGCAGTTTCTGAGGTCCTGGGTTTGATCCTCAGCACTGCACAAACAGGAGAAGGACCTGGCAATCTACTCCTGAAGTAATCCTGAGACAGTCAGTCATTGAAAACCTTATCAGGATTGCTATGAGGTGGACCCAACTTCATGGCACCTAACAACAACAACAACAAATATAATAGTGTAGAGCATTGGTTACAACTGATGAATCAATGCTGATGCACTATTATGAAATTCATAGTTTACATTAGGGTTCATTTTGTATTGGACAGTGTTGTGAATTTTGACAAATGCATAATAGCATTTACATATCACCATTACAATATCATTCCTGCAGCCCTACCACTGTGGCATCCGATCCCACCTATCTCAGAAGCTAAGTAGAGTCAGACCTGGTTATTACTTGGATGGGAGACTGCCTGGGAACACCAGGTGCTGTAGGTTTGTGAGAAGGATCTGGCAACTCACTCTCAAAAAAAAAAAAAAAAAAAAGATCAGCCATTGAAAATCCTACAAATAGCAGAAAAGCACAATAGTGTTTCGCCTGTTGTACATAGGTTTGCTATGAGTCGGACACGGATTAAACAGCACCTAACAATAATAATTATAGTATCCTATGTAGTTGTTAGGTGCTGTCACATTGGTAACTGACTCATAGTGACCCTAAGCAGGGTCTCTGCTTCTCTGTTATTCATAGGGTTTTCAATGGTGGATTGGTTTTTGGGAGTGGGTTGCCAGGTCCTTCTCCCATAGTATCTGATACAGAATAGTGTTACTGTCCTAAAAGTGACCTGCGCCCTATTTGCTCACTCCACTTCTTTCCTCTGAACTTCTATTGAACACTGATTTTTTATTTTACTTTCCTCAAAACTAGCTCTGTTACGTGTAACCTATTAATCTCTATGTTGTTGTTGTTGTTAGGTGCTGTCTGGTTGTATCTGACTCATCATAGGGTGTTCAATGGCTGATTGGTTTGATATTGCCTTGGGAATGGATTACCATGTCCTTCTTCGGTTTATGCTGTGCAGGGAGTCAAACCTGGGACCTCAGAGGCTAGAGAGTGGCACTCTACCCGCTGAGATAAATCCCATCAATCTCTATAGTTTCCTTTTTCTAGAGTGTCATATAGTTGGAATCTTGAAATACTTAGTCATTTAATTCTGGCTCTTTTATTAAGAAACACACATTTTTTAATATCCAAACTTTCTTTTTTATTTTTGATTTTAGTATTTAATCATTTATTAACAAATAAGAATTATGTATTGTATCACATCATGGGAATGGTGTGTAATAATTTTTATGGCAGGAAATCTTGTCTAAGCTTTTTGGATAGACAGATATGGACAGGCAGGAAAACACTTTTATGAGTTGTCTTTTAGAAATCCCCAGGACAACTTTCATGATGCTCCTTCCCACACATTCTCCCTTATCCCATAGTTATATGTTGATATTACCTATGGCTATTCAGCAAGAGACCTCTTTCTCCATCTTTTCTAGCAGCTAGGTGTGGCCACATGATTAAGTTCTTCCCAATTAAATGTAGCTGGAATTGATGTGTGCAATTCCCATGTTATTCACTGCAAGAACATGGTGCACTTTTGAAGTATTTTCTTCCTCATTCCTGTCGTGATCAACACCCAGCTTCAACCAAACAGATGAAGACAATATCCATACAATATTCAGCAGCCAAGGTTCTTGCCATCTTGGTGCTTTTTCATAGTCTCCAGTAACTATACATTTCTAAGCAGGACCTGTGGTCACACAAGACACAAATTCTACCAAAGACACTGTGCCATCATTACTGTCTATTGGCAAGTCCAAATGGAGAAATGAATGGTCAGGGTGTTCAAGTAATGTGATATGCAGGTAAGCCTTGTGAGACAGAGAAGGGCATCAGAGAGTGGAGAATACAGCTTCCAGAAGAAGCTGATGACAGTGATTTGATGATGTTTATAGTTTATATCTTATTTCTCTTTGGAATGGAAATTGTGTAGAGACCATGTAAGTGAGTAGACAGAATATGATTTTAGAAATACATTTTAAATTTGTTAACTTGACCTTCAATCTGCATTTACTACTGAATAGAAGAAGAGGTACACAGGCTCCAGATTATCTTTTGACCTGTGAGTCAGTTATGGTAGAGGAAGCATGGGAGCATCAAAGACAAGCTATCCTTTACCTACTTAATTTAATTTTAAGGTGACCAGCTATTACTATTTTGTCAAGGTCATTCTGACTAGGAAATTGTATGGCAAGGTTGACCCACAGATTGCCACATACCATAGCTAGCATGTTTTATTCTTTGATATCTTTCCTGCAAAGCCCTAAATCTCCACCGTTCATGGAAAGATGAGCTTAGTCAATTCCTTGTTACAAGCAACTCAAATTGATTTTATTTGATTATGCAGAAATGGAAGGTATTAAAGGGATTTTGAGTGGCTTATTAAATTGTCAGAAAATTGGAGAAATTGGCTTGAGGAACAAGCAAGCTAAAGGGGTCACAAAGTGTGAAGCTCAGACATGAAATCATACTCTAGATAAATCTAGTGAGAATAAGCCTGTTTGCTTATTAATCACTGGATACTATCCTGAACCATTGCTGCTGTCTCCAGCAGGAATCTTCCAGCCCTCCTGATTCTTGTTCCACTAGCTCCTGGAATCAAACCTTTAGCAGTTTTGTCTGATTTGCTAAACCTAGTTCATGTGCTATGCTTAGTTCTAAAGTTGGCCACAAATGGCTAGTATTTTCCCCATAGTAGAAGATAGC
>VMDO01002057.1:74131-180904 GCA_007922755.1 Pedetes capensis
GTCCATAAATAAATATATATATATATATATATAATGTGTCCATGAATAAATAAATATATTTTATTTATAATATATATTTATTTATTTATAATGTATACCCCATTTTGAATCAATATCTGATATATATATTATATATATTTCAGGAGATTAAAAGAACTGTTATAAAGGACAAAACTTAGTGACAACTACTCTTCATCCAATTCTAAATGTCGTATTGATGTGCCAATGATAAGATAACTTCTTCAAAGAATCAAAAGGGTAATTCTGGTGTAGGATAAATGGAATAATTTAACACATATATTTGAGTATCTACATGTAGACCAAGAAAGAAATAGAAATCATGCATCCAAAGACCTTTTTAGAATGACCACACATGATTTAAAAGGCTTTTGAATTTCATTTTTTTTTGTTAGTTTATTTATTTATTTCAGCATGGGGAAGTTGAATGCAGTGTCTCACCCATGCTAGGCAAGTGCTCTATTACTGAGCTGCACATCCAGCCCCCTTTTCATTTTTATTCTGAATCAACACCTTGGTAAGTGGTGTAGGCTGCCTTTGGCCTCAAACGCACGATCCTCTTGCTTCAGTCTCCTGAGTTGCTGGGATTACAGGTGTATGCCATGGAACTCAGATTAAATTACATTTTAAATCTCCACCTCATAGATTCAACCAACTACGTATATTAACTTTTATATCATACACATTATATATCTTATACTGCTTAAAAACACATTTCAATAGCTATATATTGTGTACAGGCTTGTTGTTGTTAGGTGCACTCATAGGATTTTCAGTGGGTGATTGTTTGGCGGTTGCTTTGAGAGTGGATCTCCATATCCTTCTCTCATTTTTGTGGTGCTGGAAATCCAACCCAGATCTTCAGAGAGTGCAAAGCGGCATTCTACCAACCAAGCTAAATCCTAGCCTCCATAGGCTTCTTAAGAGGGCCTAATTGTCAACATACAAATAAAAATTCATCTGCTTCCCAACTCAAATTAACTTATGAGGATGTAGTTTTCCCCATATTACCCTACCAATCTGGGACTAACCCAGGATTTGGACTCACATGTTTATTTTCTTTTTGGCCTGCTTGAAGAGTAAGTGCCAATGCTATGTTTCTTTATCTGAAGGCGAAGAAACTTGAATTATATTCCCCTACTGCTTAAAAATTTGTCTGCAATGACACAATAATAATTAGTTTTTTTTGTAAAGTAGACCATGCTTAAATTTTCAAATTTTATTTTGAACCCAACACCAAAATACATAGAAGATAGCTTAGATGTGCACACAATATGTCAGAACTTTGTCATGTTTACGTGATGTAACAAGGATCTCTGTTTTTGAGTAGTATTTCAGAAGTGATTTGCTGATAAGAGAGACAATATGCTTCAAACACATGTTATTCAAGATTGGAATAATTTTCAGAGTCCAGTCTTAAATTATTTCTGAGAATGTCCTGTGGAAGGAAAGTGAATTAGAAAAGGATTTGATAAGAAAAATTCATTTGCATCCCATGTACAGCAGAGAACCTGTTGAATGACATTTAAAAGAAGATTAAAGCTGATTTTTTACAAGCTGTAAAATAATCAGATTTCTAAGCTAAAGCAGAATTAGGATTTCCAAATCATTTTACAAAGTGTCTAATGTCATGAGGTATGGCCCTCACAATGTGTTTAATCCTGAATATGTGATCTCTGTATCTTTCTACCTCCTTTACAGTTTTGTTTTTTTTTCCAATGATAAGGGATGAAAGACGTAGTGTTATTTTCTGTTTTTGTTGGTATATAAATTCTAGAATGGCATTGTGCAGTTAATATATCTCAGACCCTGACATAATTCTAAAGGATCTTTAATAAATATTAGTTTAAGAACTTAAGCATCACTGTTCAACTGAGCATGTTCCTTGGTTGAATAAAATGTAACCGTGTAAACAAATTTTTATTGTTGTTGTTAGGTGCCGTAAACCCATAGAGACCTTACATACAACAGGGGAAACACTATTGTCAGGGATTCTCTGCTATTCATAGGGTTTTCAGTGGTTGATTGATTTTTGGGAGTGGATTGCCAGGTCCTTCTTCCAAGCCTACAGCACCTGGTGTTCCCAGGCAGTCTCCCATCCAGGTACTAACCAGGCCCGACTCTGCTTAGCTTCCGAGATCTGACGGGATCAGATGCCACAGTGGTGCAGCTGCAGGCAAATTTTTATTAGTACATATTAATTATGCAAAACAATGTTTTTTCTTTATTTGTAAATGATGGGATACAGAGCAGTAAGACTTTTGCTATGTCCATTATGCAGCTATTATTTTTTCTTACACATTCATCATCCTACATTTTTTACAGCATCGTATTCACATGTTGTTGTTGTTGTTAGATGTCCTCTAGTCCATGTCCGACTCATAGTGACCGTAAATACAGCAGGCAAAGTACTATTGTTACTGCTTCCCTGATATTCATAGGGTTTTCAATGGCCAATTGATTTTTGGGAGTGGATTGCCAGGTCCTTCTCCCAAGCCTACAATATCTGGTGTTCCCAGGTGGTCTCCCATTCAAGTACTAACCAGGCCCGACCCTGCTTAGCTTCCAAGATCTGACCAGATTGGATGCCCTGGTGGTATAGCTGCAGGTTGTATTCATACAGTTGCATCATATATTTTGAGATGTTCCTCTCCTCCTTTTCTCCTCTACTTTATTTCAAAATAATGAGTTTTACTGTGACATTTCACATGTGTATATAATGTATTTTGATCATGTTCACCACCCTATGGCCCTCTCTTAAAACCCCCTCTCCACTCCCCTAGTCCCCTTCCTCTTCCAAAATTTTCCCTCATTTAATCTTCACAATTTTCCTGAGAGAAAGGCTGGGTTATCACCATTTTCTAGCTAAGGAAATAAAGGTTTAGAAAGGTTAAGTAACTTGGCAGTTTGTTTTTGGATGGAGGTGAGTGCTTTGTTCAAGGTCTTTATCACTTTTACCAGTGCAAATGGACAAATGTATAATGAAGAAAAAGAGGGGAAATTATATTCCTTCTATCTGGAAAGGGCAATACTGCAGAGGTTGGAGAAATTCTTTTCAACATGACTCTTAATATTGTCATCACTTTAATCAAGGACTGGTTGTGGGTGGAGCTAGAAGTCACACACATAATGATGGTGTTTGGGCAAGGTTATATAAAAGCATTTTTGTACTCATTTATTTTTCTAGGAGCAGCAGGAGCCTTGGATCATCATTTCTCTGACACTTAGGTTTATGACAAACCAGAGGAACTAGAGTAACATGCTTCTCCCTTTCCTTTCTCTCCAGAGAGACTTTCAAAGTGTAACTACTACTCAGTTTTATAACTGTAGCTAATTACTGCCTGTGACCATCCCCCTTATATCCTTCTTTTTATGTACCTGTATGTACCTCTCGATAATACTCCGAAATAATAGAGTGAGGGGCTTTGATGGGTAAATGAAAAGCAGTGTACTAAACAATAGATTCAGGAGCATCTTTGAAAGAAAGTGTAATGTCTGGAGAAAGGGCAAATCACTAAAACAAACAGAAGTAGTAAGTTACTTTCTACTTCCCCTAAAATTTCAATCAGTAATCCTCATTTTGAGTGCCTTAACTGCAGTTCAAGAGCTCATTTGAAACCAGGAGAGTTTTGCCCTCTGGATTAGGAACTAATTTTATAGTTTTTTTCTCCACCTCTTTCTTTGTTTTCCTAACTCTCTCCAGACTTTGCTGAACTTCAGTCCTCCACTGTCATTCCAGTAGCTTATATTCAGAAGCTTCCCTTCAGGCTAAGAAATCATCAGAAGATGTCCAAATATCTTCTTCACTCAACAAGATAATGATTGTATTTCCTTTCATTTCACATTTACTTCCATTAGATGATGAGAAACTACTAACTAAGCTAATCAGTCTCTCAGTCCTTAACATCCAGGATACAGTTTAAAAAATAAATTCAACTATTATTTAGTACAATATTTATTTTTCAGATACTCATATTTAAAATATTAAGCATGTTCAGTGGTAATTATATAACACAATTCTTGAAAGCAGTGTCTAAGAAGAAAATCTTCTTCCTTATAAAACAGTAATATAATTTAAGCAATTATAAATTTTATTTTACTTATTGACCAAATCCTTCTGTGTCAAAAGTTATATAATTGTGAAAACATTTTAAATTGCTTAGAGAAATACTGTGATGATGATATGACAAATAGATTGGATGATACAGTTTTAAAATATTTTATAACATAACAGTAAGCAGCTGCCAGAAAAACAAGACTTCCATTTAGTATATGTGTAAAATACGCTTTAGTATGATATCTAAATTTTTTAAGTGTGGGGGATGGGTTTGAGAAGGTCTCTATAGCCCAAGCTTGCCTGGATTTTGTTATATAGACCAGGCTATCCTCGAACTTGGATCCATCTTCCTGCCTCAGCCTCCTGTGTGTTGGGATTATAGGCATTCACCACCACATGTGGCTTCCCAATGTTCCTTTCTTTTGTTGGTTAAGATTGAACTCAAATTAAATCAGAACAGCTTACTATTTTCCTTGGCCTTAGAGAAAAGAGTGAATTCCAGTTTAAGTGTATAACAAGAATAAACAATCATTGATTTGATGGAATTTTCATTGGTCAATATTTCTTATTCTCAGGGAGAATATTTTCAAACTATTTAAAATATGTTAATGACATCCAGTTACTTCTGAAAGGATTACATATTAATTAAACAAACATCGTGTCTACTAATTAAAGAAAATCTTTGAAGGACTCGCTTAGAAAACCCTTCCTGAATCTGGGAGATTTGAAAATAAATTTCATTTCTAAAAACAATCTCTAATATACAGTTTGTGTTATTGTTACTTTTTTCCCCAATAGCTCATTATTTAAACCAATATTAAGTAAAATCTTTCTATGTTCCAGAATATAACAAAGGGCTAGAGATTGCTGGATGTTAGTGGAAAGTGGTTGAAACTTTATATATGGAGGACAGAGGAGATGTCATTGAGTTGTCCTTTGAGGAAATACCCAGAACAAGTGAGACAGCAAGCTACCTGAGAGAAATATTGTAGGCAGAGGAAATAGTTAAGTGCAAAGATCTGACCAAAAGCATATCTAGAGTGTTCAAGGAACCTTTTTGGTGGAGGAATTATGCCAAGGGGGGAGTGCAATAGATCAGAGATGTCATAAATGGCCAGATAAATTTGATAGGGCTGTGTGTGCATGCTTCTTATTTGAATGAGTTAAGAAAAGATTGCAGAATATTGATTTAATTTGACACAATAACATCATTCTGGCTGCTGTGCTGAGAATTTTCCCAAGGCAAGCAAGGACAAAGAAGCCAGGGTGTTATTGCAATAATTATGTAAGAAAGACGATGATGACTTGGACCAGAATACCCAGGGTGAAATTTGAAAAAAACTAGTTGGAATTGCAATATAATTTGAAGACCTATTAGATAGGATTTGACTATAGTTTGGGCTGTGAAATATGGAGAGATCAAGAATTACTCTGAACTTTTAGCTTGAGCAAGTGCAATTGAGAAGTTACAATTATTCATGGTGGAAAATCGTGGAAGAACAAATTGGGGATGATGTTTATGACTAATTTGGGGGATGTGCTGGCTTTGAGAAACTGATCAGACTTCCCACTGGAGTTGTTAAGGACACAATTGAATGTGTAAGTTTAGTTACTCAGTGATAGTTTGGTTCTCAAGATATAAATTTGATATGAGATTACCAGCATATTAATGTTTTTAAAAAGTCTGTCCCAGATAACACGGAAAGATGGAAGAAGGGAAGTCCAAAGCCTGAGCCCCAGAGGCCATCTTGGTTGAGACTCAGGAAAAATGAGGAAGAATCCAGAAAGGTGTATGAGAAGGTGTGAAGTGAGATAGAAGCAGAAGAGTGTGACATCTTGAAAGACAAGTGAAGAAAGCATTTTAAGGAAGAACGAATAGGTGACCAAATCCCTGCTGCTATTGATCAAGTTGTATGAGAACTGAGAATAGACAACTATAATTCAGTCATGGAGTTCATTGGTGACTTTGACAAGAGCAGACTTTGTAGAAAAGTGGGAAGTCTAATTGGGACAGATTCAAGAAGTGAAACAGAACAGCAGTTAGAGGCAGAAGTTAAGGGAGCATTTTATTTTTAAGATGAGAGAAATAATAACATTTGTACAATGCTGGGAGTGATCGAGAAGGAGAATATAATTACTCAGTAGACAGTGAGCAGAATTACTGCAAGAATAAATGCTCCTGTGTTGGCATAAGAGGACTTGCACTTACTGTGCAGAGTCAACCCATCCGCTTGCACTTACTGTGCACTTTCCCAGGAACAGAGGCAGTTCATCATAAATACAAGGTGGGTGGCATATCATATGTAATAGAAATGCATGAGAGGTGGTGAAGAAAGCATGAAGGAAGAGGTGTTGGAGGACTAAGGACAGAAAATGCAACCCAAAGCAGATATCAATGAGTATGTAGTGAATAAACCAAGGAAATAGAATTTAATTTCTAGGCAGCACTGTGGACCCTCTTAAGTTTCACTATCATGCATTGGAAATGAGATGAGTCAGTGTACTTTTCTTTACCACGCTGTTCAGTTTAATTTTTAAATTATTAAATTTATTTAATGCTTTTATGCTAAGTGCCATGTACTGTGGATGCAAAAATGACTAAGACATAGTATTTTCCCCAGAGAAGCATATAGTTTGCTGAGTTTGAAGGACCTATAAGCCAATAAAAGAATTCTGATGTAGTAGTGGTAAAAAGTTTGGTCATGATTTAACACTCCACTGAATGGAACTCAGTCTTTTCCATACCAATTGGCCATTGAAAAGTAAAGTTTAGAAAAATCATCAGGAGATAGTTTGTTTACATTGATATTCGGCATACATGTCAGTGTAAAATAATAATATCTGGTAGTTGTAAATGATTATGAAATAGTTGTTTTGGTAAATTGTTAGTTATGGAAAATCAGAGGTGAAACAGAACACATAATTCAAACCCTTAGTTTCACAAATGAAAACCTGGGTGGCAGAGAAGGCAGGCAAATTGTTTAAAAGGGCTTGCCTGCTTACTCTCAATTCAGGTCTCATTCTTTTCCCTTGATCCAGGCTTCCACAGTAATGTTTCATTGTTACCCTAACTGGACACAGAATTGTACCTTTCTATCTTGGGAGACTTGCAACTCTTCCTGAGTTTGAGAAAAGAAATTTCTCTGATTAATTTCATAGATTAGGCCCAAAAAGAACTGTAGCAACTGAGAACTGAGAAAAAGACAAAAGAAAAAATGAAATAGGGGAGAATCACTACAGAAAATTTCAATTTTCTCTAGATTTCTTTGTTTTCTTAATATAACATAATGATCAGTGAAAATTTGTCATTTATTATCAAGAATTATGTAAAATACAGAAGAATATAGAAAGAGAGAGTTCCTTACCTTTGAAAAAATTAAAACCTGTGGGTTAAAGGAGAGAACTTGCTTACCTCCCCATTCGGTTGTCTTTTTTTTTTTTTTTTTTTTTTTTTTTTTTTTTTTTTTTTTTTTTTTGTGGTACTGGGAGTTGAACCCAGGGCGTCGCACTTGCATGCTCTGCAAGTGCTGGACCACTGAGCTGCATCCTTAGCCAATTTTTTTTTTTTTAACTTTTTGAGACAGGGTTTCACTAAATTTTGCAGACTGCCTCTGGTCTCGAACTTGCTATCCTCCTGCCTCTGCCTCTGGAGCCACTGGGATTACAGGCGTGCGCCACTGTGCCCAGCTTCTGGTGTCTTTTTTGTGGTCTCCTGCATTCATAGTCTGGCCTTACAGAACTTACTCAGTGAAACGAGGCACTATGGCCAATGAAATTAGTTGATAGTTTTCTCCTTAAATGTCTGAAAATATCAAGTATTAATTAGCTTTGGTTGAACAATTCATATGGAAAAGAGGGACATTATTTCCAAAAGGACCTGATAAAAACATATAGTTCAACTAATCCTATTAGCCAACTAGTTAATTAGTGAATAAATCTTTAAGAGTCTATCACATGACCAGAATTGTTTTAGGAGCTAAATTATATATATATATATATATATATATATATATATATATATATATATATATCACTTTAAACAAGATAATTGATGATAATGAGTTTAAGTTGATAAACAATAGTTCTTAAACAGTATTTTCTGTGTGTTTACTTGAAGAAGAATCTTTGATTTCCACTTTTTGAGTCACACACTACTTGCTAGTGAAATGAAATGAGCACAAGTTGTAAATATATATGTATACACATGCACACACACACACACACACACACACAGAAACAGGATATAGAGGCAGTGGCATTGTAGATGATGACTTAGTCTGGTATTTGGGGTTAGTAGGCTACTGGGAAAAGGCCAAAATGTAGTGCACAAAATCCTTTCTTAATGATTGTAAGTAACTAGATGAGATACTTATTATTGGTATTTTTTGGCTTTTGTTTTCCTATTCACAGAAAAAAAACCAAGAAAACTGGAAAACCACATGCATCTATGCCATTCTTCTTGCTTTTGCTTAGTGGTGAACAGTCTTCCCTAGTTCTCCATTCCTTTAATTGGTCCTTGGAGAGTCCTCTCAAACCTTTACAATGACATTCAGTGAATGTTTCTGAGTGGTGCCAAGCCAGAATCTCTGTGATAGCTCACAAATTACAGATTGAACTAAAGCTGTATTACTTCCTTTTCTATGTTTAATGCATGAGTTTTCTTATTTGGTATGGCTAAGCTGATGACATACAATCTTTCTTTTTCCTCTTAAAGCTTCATGAATTTCTGTGAATATGGCTTAAAATATGTTCTTGAGAAATGATTACATGGCATATCTTTCTTTCTATTGTTTCCTTTGCACATGGTTTGAAGCCAAATTATTACGCATGAGTGGTACATTTCTGAAAAAGTAGAAATAGTCTGTGGAGATGGATTTAAGATACTTAAAAGTCACCGATTCTGCTTTGACAGCTTTACACAAAGGAAAGCAGGTTTCGGAATATTTGCAGATGGTTCCAATATCTCACAAGTGAAATAAAAGGCGTATTTTGGTGCTTATATTAAACCAGCTTCAAAATATTTTCAGTATTTTCTAGACAGAACCTTGCATGTAGGAAAAAACTTTAGTATATTTTTTAATCAAGAAGAAAGTATAAATTTTCAAAAGTTATCCAAGTGCAATTATATTTTTCTCTGTATTTCAAAATTTTTTGAGCCTATTGTGCATAAAGCCTCGTAACTGTTATTTGACTTATGGAATAATGCACTTCCACTTCCTTATACTTCTTTTTTTTTTTAATGTTTACATTTTCAGACATATTTCACATGCATTGATCTTTCGGTTTATAACCGTTTCCTAATGGCTACAGGGATTTTGTTCTATTTTGTTCATTATTGCATCTCCAGTACCCAGAACCAAGGCTAGGGAAGGTGAAGTCAGCTTTGTCTGAACAATGAACAATGGATTTTCCATTGGAAAAGAGGAATTTTGCAAAGGACATAAGAGCTGCTGGGCAGATAAGACAACAGTCTACTGGTTTTCTAAGCACTTTCTTGAGGGGACACAGGTTTTTGTTTGTTTGTTTGTTTGTTTGTTTTGTTTTTTTTTTTTGACTGATGACTTTAAGAACCATCCAAGTTGCAACAATAACAAAAAATGCATTCACTCCGTCCCATTGGGAGACTCATATTGTCACTTCTAGCTGCTGCTTTTATCCCCAATTAGAAATGAAACGTGTTCCCTGAGATTGGGTCCAGACACAGCTCTACATTGTTGGACAATGTGTAAACTACACATTAGCTGTCTATAGTTTTTCTGAGTCAGGAAGAACAAAAGGTCTTCCCCTTGGCAGGGGAAGTGCTGCCTTGGTGAGCTCAGGAGAAGGCTCTGCCTTGCTCAATACTTTCCATGAGCACACTGAAGAAAAAGAAGCTGCACTGCATTAGCCTTCCAGTTACTTGAGAGTCCTCACAGTTGCAGAATGAATTTCCTAGGCCCAAGGAATGAGCTTTTTGCTGTAATTGCACCTAACAACAACAACAAGGAGTGAGCAATGACAAATCTCTGTGACTTAGACTTCCGTTTTCTTTTTTTGGCAATACAGAGCCTGTAGTTCAACTGCTACATGGTTGAACTTCTTTTCCACTCTCTTAGCTCTCTGCCACTGTGAGTGCCCTTATCAGCCAAGGTCCCTAAAAATAAACTACCGTCAAAAGCTCCCTCTTGCCTCTCTTGGCAGTTTCTGCTCCTTAGGAACTGGCTTCAGAACTCTGCCCATTTCCCTAATCCTTTTAATACTGGCTTCAGTCTTTGCCTGTTCCACAGAGCAACAGGAAAGAACAGGGTTATAGGTCTCCTGCCCCTCTCTCCTTTTCTTTGGATAGTGTTTACAAAACAGGTAATTACGTTTGTCAGGGTGGAGCACCTTGTCAGAGGGGTTTAAAGAGGCCATACAGATTTGCCCCTCCATTTCTCAGGTTCTTCCTACATCACAACTTGATTTTCCTCAAGTACTCTTCTCTTACACCTAATTTTTGTTTATATCTTATTTGGCTTGAACCTGTCCATTAGCTTTGTGAAAATTCAGAAAAATGTATGATTAATCTGACCCTTAGCAGTCTTGGATTTCTTGCTGTAGGCAAAAAAGATTTCTTGCAACAAAAAAATCTGTTTTTTCAAGAGATGTATTAGTCTGGTGAGTTGACGTTTTTGCAATACCTTACTGAACTACCCAGCATAATTTAACTTAGTGACATTTTTCTTTTCTACATTTCTCAAATTTCAGGTCTGTATATGAGTATAGACTGCAAGATATAAAATTCTATAAAATAAAGTGCAGATGAATATGATTTTTGCAGGTGAACATTATTTGTCTGGAAAAGCAAAGAGCATGAATGGAAACATGACTACAAACAATAAGAAAATTTAATAAAATAGAATTTAACAATATTTAGAAACGTCCATATATTTAAACAATACACCAGTTAGAACAATAATGGAGAAATAGACTCCACTTACAGTAGCAAAAACAAAATATTTTGCATGAATGTAAAAAGAAATAGGTAAAAGATGTTATAGAAAATTGTAAGATATTCCTAAAATATCTAAAAAGTAAGCTTGAAGGAAGGGAAATATATCCCCTCCTCCTGGATAAGAAGACACAGCATTCTAAGTACATCCACTCTCCTTAATTTATAAATATCAAGCACTCTTTCCTCTAAATGACATCAGTTTTGTCTTTGCTTTTTGACTTTAGTAGGCAAATCAATTATTAACTTTCCTTGGGAGGATAGATAGGTAAAAGTAACTCACAAGATCACAAGAGAAGAGACATATGGAGAGAAATATGAAATTTACCAGACATTAAATATTTGAAAATTCTCAATAATTGAACCACTGTAATATTAGTGCTTGATGAAACCTAGGGAAATAGATTTTAAAAACTGGCAGATGCATACTGAAATTCAATAATAAATTTTCACACCTCAAATAAGTTCTGCTGGATAAGCCTATGGAAAAAGATCAAATTTGTTCAGCTATTTGTACTGAAAACTAAGATTCATCCCAAAGGTGTCATAGATATAAAGATACAAAGTTAAATTGCCCAAGCTATGAGAGACACATTCACTCAATCCCGTCATATAGGAAATTGGAGACAACTTTCATAGATGATGTGATAATCTGAAATCTTGGGGTATTAAGGAAAATACTTGTATATTTGTGGGTGTATATACAAAAACACTTTGCATAACAAAAAAGGAAACTTCCATTGTTAAGTGCCCTCAAGTCAGGTCTGACTCATAGTGACCCTCATAGGATTTTTGGCTGATTGTTTTGGGATTGCTTTGGGAGTGGATTGCCACATCCCTCTCCTGAAAAAAAAAAAAAAAAGAAAAGGAATACCTAAACCAAAAATAAAAAAGGCATAAATATTTGTGTTTTATACCACACAGGTTAATTATCCTGACATAAAAATAGCTTATAAAAATTGAGAAGACTATCAACACTACAGAAAAAAATACACTAAAGATACAAGCAGAAAGAAAAATGTAAATTGCCCTTAAATATATGAAAAGCCAGTGACTCGGGAGGCTGAGGTTGGAGGATCACAAATTTGAGGCCAGAGGCAGCCTGCACAATTTAGTGAGACTCTACCTCAAAATAAAAACAAAAATAAAAAGGGGCTAGGGTGCAGCTCAGCAAAGGAGTGCTTGCATAAGGCAATGCACAAGGGCTTGGATTCAATCTACCAGTACTGGTAGTGAAAAAAGATGTTACTGTTGCTCATAAAGGAAATATAAATTAAAATTACAATGAAATATTGTACCTAAATTTTTGATAACACACTTTGTTGCCAAGGATGTGGGAAAACAGACATTCTCATAGATTACTGGAGGGAATGTAAAATTACATTTGTATGCCTGGTGTGGTGGCTCAGCCTGTAATCCCAGTGACTTGGGAGGAAGGAGAATTGCATGTTAGAAGCCAGAGGCAGCCTGCATTACCTAGTGAGATCCTGTCTCAAGATAAAGTACAAGAAATGGGGTGGAGGTGCAGCCAATAGTAGAGTGCTTGCAAAGTATGTGCAAGGCCTTGGTTTCAACCCCCAAGTACTGAAAAAACAAATTACATATGCACTACCCTTGTGAGGAAGAAATTACTTCTAAAAATTTATCCTACAGATACGCTGACAAAACAAACAAACAAACAAAATGGAAAGAAATTATGTATGTTTGAGGCTATTTGTTGCAACACTGTACTAGCAAAAAATTGCAAACAAACCTCATACTTTTTAAAAAGTATGAAGTAGAAAAAATATTTCTACCTCACACATATCTCAGTGCAGATCTTGCTTTCATACTATATTAATTATTTTTCTCTAGGATAACAGCTCTTCTTAACTGAAATGAAGTCCAATTTATTCATCTTTTATGAGTACTTTTGTGTTCTTTTTAAGAAATAATATGACTACCTCAAGTTTAGAAATATATTTTCTTATGTTTTCCTCTGGAGGTTTATTTTTAGTTTTCAAACTTAGGTTTATGAGCTTTTTAATATATATTTTATGTATTATGAGAATTAGGAGGAAAGATTCACTTTTTCCTTATGTAGATGTTCATGACTAAGAGCCATCTATTGTAAAGGTCATCCTTTCCCCCTGACTTGGTACAGTCTCTTAAATGGTCTCCTTGCCTCCAGTTTTTCTTCCTCTAGTGTCTGTTGTACGCAGTGTGCCCAGGGTGAAAAAACTGAACATTATATGATATCCCTTCCATGCACAAGAGTCCCCTATAGCTTCCCATCATGCTCAATAAGATTAAAGAATCCCAGGTTGCCCCAGAACCTACATTGTCTGGCTCATACATAAGCTGTCTCCATCTCTGACATCATGTTCTACCATTTTTCCCATCTCTCATTCTACTGTAGCCATACATATGTACATGCACACACACACACGTGTACACACACATATGTGGCTGGCTGGTCCTTAAAGTCTCCCAGTATGTCTGGCCTCAATAAACCAATGTTTCACTCCATTCAGTGTTCATCTCTAGGTACTTGACTTGTTCGAAGTGCTACAGCACATGAATGATATTTCCCTAGAGAGGCTTCCCCTGAAACTTTGCTATAAACGGTCTCAAGTAATGCCAACTTTCTATCTCTACTTTACTTTTTTTCTTCATAGTACATTTCACTACAAGGCAGACTTTATTACTTGCTGTGACTCCTATATTGGAAGGTAAGCTCCATGAAGTCAAGTGTTTTACTTATCTCTGATTTTCAACTCTAGAACAGCATCAGTAGGTGTACACTGATATAGTATATAATATATAACAGTATATAATATGTAATGCTTATAATATAATACATCATCACATACATAATATGTATATAGTACATCGTATAGTGTCTACAGCAGTACCACCCTGGCATCTGATCTCATCAGCTCTTGGAAGCTATGGGAGACTGCTTGGGAACACCAAATGCTGTAGGCCTGGGAGAAAGACCTGGGAGCCCACTCCTGAAAGAATCAGTCATTGAAAACCCTATGAAAAGCAGAGAAGCACTGACAGTAGTTCTGGGCATGGCACTGTGTGGGGTAGTGTTTCGTCTGTTGTACATAGGGTCTCTATGAGTTGGACCTGACTCAATGGCACCTAACAATAGCAATAACAACAACAACAACATGGTATAGTACATAACAGAATGATAGAATTAGGTACTCAATATTTGTTAACTTATTGAATAAGTGGCAAAATAAGAATTAATGTCAATAATGTTGAAGGAAATGCAAGAGTACAGAGAGAAAGAAGGTTGAAAATGGATTTCTTTTTTTCCTTGAATTTCTAATTATTTTGTATTATGATGTTACTGCTTTCCACATGTGCTTTTGAATTTATTCATATGGCAAAGTTAAAGGAGATTAGGGTTCATTCAAACCTTAATTCCATTATGTGACAACTCTGTGATATTTGAGACACTCTGAGCCTCAATTTTGTATGTAATGGGAATTAAAGTATCTGTCTTGTGTTATTGTTAAAATTACAAATAAGTAGCATAACACACTGATTAAAATGCATGATATGGTGTATGATTGCAAAAACTATAACTATATTCATTATTGTACTGTTTCCCACTTATCACTTATATGAGGGCAGAACTGATTACTAGAAAAACATATTATGTTCTCCACAGTTGCTAGCAAGATTTTTTCTACCTATCAAGAACACAATATAATGTTTGTTGAATAAATGAACTGATGCAAAGACTCTTTAAAAATGGTTTACAACACGAGCCTATTCCCTTTCTCTATCCCACATTAATTTACCAATTAATAACAGAATTAATCTGCCCCTGTACTAATTAGAAAATTCTTGAGAAAACAGCTATCATTTACACAGTCTCTTAGTCCTACAAAATATTTTTGACTTATTATTTCTCTTGTAATTTTAGAGATGGAAATTTCTGATTCCTCTGTACATACAATTATATATTTCAATGTTTTTTTTTCAATAGGGAAAATACTTCTCCCCCTTCCCTTTCTACTTTTAAAACCTCACAAGCTGTTAAAATGTCCATCCCTTCTGCTCCATTTCCTCATCAAAATCCTATCACATACCATATGAATTTTTAACCCTAACACCTGTCTACCCACATGGTTCCACAGGGGTGGATATTAAAAAATATATGGAAAAACAATAAAGCCCACACATATCCCTGTGCTACTAGCCCACAAAGCCTGTAAAATATGCTCTGTCAAAACTGGTTGTCTATTGCATATGTGACCCCAATGGCCAGAAGAACACAAATACAATGTATAAGGATGATCCCCTTTCTACTTTTTTTTTGTTTTGACCAATGATTTTGTTAATCTTCAATTTGTACAGTTTCACAAACGTTGGATTTAACGTTTTTTTCTCATCCATCCTCAAAGCTTCAGAGAAAGCCAATCTGTGAGATCTGCTATCGACTTAGGGTGTGGTTTATAACAAAAAAAGAATGAGCAAGAACAACC
Organism: Pedetes capensis; assembly: GCA_007922755.1. Classification (NCBI taxonomy): domain Eukaryota; kingdom Metazoa; phylum Chordata; class Mammalia; order Rodentia; family Pedetidae; genus Pedetes; species Pedetes capensis. Next base: position 89,664 of record VMDO01002057.1, read on the forward strand.
TTATTGCCAATTTCAATTTGATTCATTAACTATACAACTATTTGATTCTATAATTTCCTTATTCTTGTATTGGATGTGAATACAGAAACTATTAAAGAAGGCTTCTGTATGAAGCCTGGGCTCTGTGAATATTTGAAGTTCTGTATACTGGGAGTCAGTTAATACCCCTGTTAAGGAGGCATCTGGGATAATTGATACACTTCTCCTTTAACATCCTTTATTATCCCCTACTTCCTGGTCCCCACCTTGGGTTTTTTTTTTTTTTTTTTTTTTTTTTTTTTTTTTTTTTTTTTTTTTTTTTTTTTTTTTTTTTTTTTTTTTTTTTTTTTTTTTTTTTTTTTTTTTTTTTTTTTTTTTTTTTTTTTTTTTTTTTTTTTTTTTTTTGTTTGTTTGTTTGTTTGTTTTTGCATCTCCTGATCCAGTTGGGAACCAAGGAGAAGTGGTGTGTTAAGTAGCCCATCCTGATGGTGAGGAGTATGTTATTAGATATTATTCAGAATTGCTGGTACATGGTGATCATTATTTTAAGATTTTCTATAGATGAGTTATTTCTTATTTCTTGCAGCCAGGACACATCACCCTCACTCACTTGACATACTCCTGATTGAATGCCAGAGTGGATGTCCTATGAGAAATTGAGATATGTCATTGGAAGGCTAATTCAGAAATGAAAAGATGACTATTTTGATGGGATGAAGTCAAAGGCCCAACTTAATCTCACTCTAGTTTAGGTAGCTTGCTCAGGGGCTTGCACATATATATATTTTCCCCTTTGCTCACTTTTTTTCTTCTTGTTTTGGGAAGTTTTATGCTTAAGGGACTTGGTAAGTTAAGGTCAATTTATCAATTATTTAATACTCTGGTCTACCCTCTTCTTGCTTTAAAGGTCACTAAGAAAGAATAAAATACAAACAATAAATTTGGTGGAGTAGCTTTTTATGTGAGAAGCAATTACTTTTATCACTGATTAATATAATAATAATGAGATCAGTTTTGGGGATCCTAATTAAGCCATTTCCCTTGCTTTGCTTTAGAGTTAGCACACAATCCAATCCTCATATTGAGAAAAAAAAGCCATATACTCTTTCAAAAGGTATTCAGTACCTGGATAAACCAAATGCCACTGATTCTACTAACGTTTTGGAAAAACAACTCAAAAGATATGTCTGGTCCAGTGAGATACTATGTGTCATTTCATCTAAAATGCCTTTGAAGATGACTCCTTTTCAGGTACCATCAAGTAAGAGAAAGTATGATAATTATGTACAATTTGCTTTATTACCTAAATGCTTTTTATGGTATTTCAAAACATTTTTGAGGTCTGCTTAGATATAAATTTTATAATTTATCATAGTTGGATATGTGTATAAAGAGAATATACAAATAAAGTATATAAATAAAATGAATTATTCAATATATTTTTTGTTTGAGAGAGAGAGAGAGAGAGAGAGAGAGAGAGAGATAGAGAAAGAGAGAAAGAGACTGACTCTCACTATGTAGACCAGGCTGGATTCAAACTGGGATCTCCTGTGTTATGCAGACGACATAGCTCTGCATGCTGAAAGTGAAGAGGATTTGAAATATTTACTGATGAAGATCAAGAACACAGGTGTCAGTATCAATTGCAACTCAACATCCAGAAAATTATAATTTTTACAACTGGGGCAGGGAACCACTTCATGATAGATGGAGAAAAGATTGAGTTGTCCAAGATTTTGCTTTACTTGGTTCTACAATCAGCACCCGTGGAAGCAGCAGTCAAAAAATCATTGGGAAAAGCTGTTGCAAAAGAACTCTTTAAAGTGTTGAAAAGTAAAGATGTCACACTGAAGATGAAGATGCCCTTGACTCATGCTATGGTATTTTCAGTCTTATCTTATGGTTTTGAAAGCTGGATATTGAAGAAGGGAGACAGAAGCAGAATTGATGCTTTTGAATTATGGTGCTGGAGATGAGTATTAAATACACCATGAACTACAAAAAGAACCAAAAGGTCTGTCCTAGAAAAGTGCAACCAGAGTGTTCTGTGGAAGCAAGAATGGCTAGACTGCGTCTTACATATTTTGGACTCATAATAAGGATGGACCAATCCTTGGGGAAAGGCATCATGTTTAGGAGAGTGGCGGTCAACAACAACAAAAAATCCTCATCTAGATGGATGGACACAGTATCTGCCACAGTGGGTTAAACATAAGTAAGGCCGTGTGTCTGGCACAGAATAGAGTAGAGTTTCTTTCTGTTGCACATAGGGTCACTGTGAGTTGGAACTGCCTCAGCAGCACCTAATAACAACAATATGTGGAAAATACTACAGAGTGCACATCATTTATCCAGGTGATTCTGATATTAGTAGAAGCATGTGAAAACTGATTGGTGAAAAGTAAACCATGAAGTTTTTTGTTAAGCTACTGAGCTCTGGATTTGCTTTCATTATAGGGAAAATAAATGCAGCATGGTTAGTATAGTAAGCATTCTTATCTTCAGTTTATTCATAAGAAAAGATGATGGAATAAGCTCAGTTTTTGTATATGTATATATATATATATATATATATATATATATATATATATATATACTTAAACATACATATATGTGTGTATATGTACACACATATACATACATATATTTGCTATTCATTGTTTCTGTCTAGCACTCTTTGGCTGGAACTTAGATACATGGTTGCAATTCTCTGAAAAGTGACTGGGAGATTAATATAAATGTGTGTCCAGGATCAATAGGAAATCAATTCTGATGACCACATAAATAGAAATTTTTTTGCAATGTATATTATGCATATATATATCGTTTGTTGTACAGGCATGCATATATGTGTGTGTGTGTGTGTGTGTGTGTGTGTGTGTGTGTGTGTGTATGAAGAACTGTCTTGCTCCTTAGAGCAAGAGATCAGCTTCTTGAATATTAAGATTCTGGAATCTTTTTGTACAGAGTCTGTGTTTACTTCAATACAGAATCTCACTAAATATTTTTTGACTGACTTGAATATGGATACATGGATCAATATACCAGAGTTAGGAGATTCTGAAGATATTGACCTTCGTACAGCACCCGAGTGGGTATGTGTGTTTACAGGTTAGAAAGTGGTGGTGAACTGGGGTTGGGGTGAAGTGCACAATGAGGAATGACTGAAAAGGTGACAGAGGAAAATGTGTGCAGATAGCAATGAATACCAGGTGGAGAACTATTTTCTTGAGGCTGTGGCTTAAAGGCTATGATGAGGTGACTTAATGACTACTAGAGTACTGGGGGAAGTGGTAAGATCATTATATAGAAAAAAATCTTGATACTGTGCTCACTGATTTATTAGAGTGAGGAAAAGCTTTGAATCAGTGAGGAGTGAGAGACAGATATTAATGATGTACTGAGGTCAAGTCGGGATTACTTAAAATATGTGTTAGGAGAGCAGAAAGGGAGAGATGATGCATAACTAGCTTGCTGTCTCCTCTCAAAATCATTGTTCTTCCTCCTTTTTTAATCATAGACATCAACCTTTTCTTGGGGGGGATGGCATACTGTGAACTTCTGTTTGTTTATCTTCACATGCAAATTACCATTTGCTTTCTAGCCAGTCTGCTCTTTTCAAAGCTGACACTGGATAGGTGGAAAGGTTATGGCATTGTAGCCTTAAATACCAAGAAAATGCCAACTTTTCTTCATTTTTAGAAAAATTCCATGTGGCATGCCATGAAATCAAGCTGAGACTGTTGGTGTCATTCTGCTTTATCAGGCCACTTGTGTCAGTGTTTCTTCCGTTGGGAAGGACAGTATAAGTGTGTATACCTAAGAAAGAGACCACCTCGAGAATCTGCAGTTCACATGTGGTCGGAGGAATTGCCAATGACAGTCATAGTTACTTGACCTTAACCAATTTGAAAAGAGATATTGTCTTTTATTTTTTGATGATGTGTAAGGTGGAGACTGTGCAGAATCTACCACTAACTTAGCATTTGTTATCATAGGAGGGTAGGGGCACAGGCATACATGTGTACATTAGTAAATGATGTTCTAGATGATGAGAACTTGGGCTAAAGTTGTTATGCAGTCTGCTCCCTATGAGGGAGTCCTTGACTGTACTGCTCCAAGGTTGGAGAAGTGGGAAAATAGATTTTCCTCTAATGCTGGCCTTTCACTCTGGAGAAGTCACTGCTAGCTCAAATCTGCCAGGTGAATTTAAGTTTTGTAAGAGGTATATAGTTCTTGTTGACTCAAGTTGGAGGGCTTACTTTGAGGGGGCGAGGGATCTTCCCTTTTACCTGCTGGGATTAAAGCTGGTGGGTGGGCTGCTGTTTTGTTCTTTCTGTTCCAAAGTCTCCTTTACTGCAAAAATTCAGTTGTTGTTAACACCTTTATTGTACATTCTGTTGTATTCCCTGGGATTTGAGCTTCTTTGTTACCTTAGCATTTTTCTGAGTTACGGGGAGATTGCTTCTGATGTGCATCTCCCCAGACATTTTTCCTGTATAGGTTGAAATAGTAATGGATGGGCATCTGTTCTTTACCACAGATAACACTATATCAACACATCTAAGTATGATTTATGTCTTTTGTCATCAAAGTACATACTTTCACACTTTATTTTAAAATAGAAACTTTTACTGATAGAAACATTGTAGTACTATTCTGTCATTTGGGACTGGTACTTAGCTCAGTTGGTAAAGCACTACTCTGCAATCTCTGAGGTCCTGAGTTCAATTCCCAGCAAAACAAAAATGGGAGAAGGAAGTGGAAATCCATTCCTGAGGCAATCCCAAAACAATCAATCATTGGAAACCCTATGAGGGTCGCTATGAGTTGGATACCGACTCAATGGTACCTAGCAACATTCTATCATTTGTCTACAGCCATACCACCTTGGTATCCCATCTCATCAGATCTCTGAAGCACAGCAGAGTCGGGCCTGGTTAGTCCTTGGATGGGAGACTGCCTGGGAATACTGGGTGCTGTAGCCTTGGAATAAAGACCTGGCAGGCCACTTCTGAAACAATCGGCCATCAAAAACCCTATAAATAACAGAGAAGCCCTGCCATAGTGCCTGGCATGGCACAGTGTTGGGTAATGTTTCATTTGTTGCATCTAGGGTTGCTATGATTCAGACCTAACCCAAGGGCACCTGACAACAACAACAAAAACAGTAAAAACAACAATTTTGTCATTTGGCTTCTGTTTCAATCCCCTGAAGAAAGGAAAATACGATTACTTCCATTTAATAGGCTAAGCAAATAAGAATACAAACAGGAATGCATGTTATTCTAGTTCATATCTCGTGATAACTGGTGGGGAAGAGAAGACTCTCAATATGAAGCAGATGAGAGGAAACAGGTGTAGTAAAATCTTAACCAGAATGTGATCAAATTAATTGCAATGTAGATGACTTGCTTAAGAATCACCCAAGATGCTTGTTGAAAATTCAGACTTCTAAGCCCCAAAAATATCTACTGAGTCATAATTCCCCAAAACAGTGGCTGGATTTGTATCTGTTGTAAGTACTCCAGGTGTTTTTATGCATACTTGAAAATCCCTGGAAAGTAGAACTCAATTAGCCTTTCAAGGTTAAAAGTCCTAAGCTATTAAAGAGTGTGCCTCAGTTTTCTAGCATATAAAATACACAACTCTAGACACCTTAATGTATAAGAGGAAGTGCAATGAAAAGATGAATTCTGAAAAAATGCTAAGTGTAGCTTCATGCCAAATGTGGGTTTGCCCTATTGTGGCAGAACACACACATTTTCAAACACTTATTTTTTTTTTTTTTTTTGTTACTCACAGGAGAATAAATAAGGAAAGGAAAAATTGGTAAAAAAAAAAAAAAAAAAAAAGACCTGTTTCAAAAGAAATTAAATTTGACTTTAGGTCACACACCCTTATTTGGCTAACCTAAGAACCCCTTCTGAAAACTATGGGCTCCACTGAAACATAGAACTTCAGACCTTAAGATATTAGGTTGTTGCTTGCACAATATAACTTTGATTGCCTGCATGGTTACATTTTGCTTAATTCAATTCTCCTAGCAATCCGAGGGTCAGGACATGAAAAATTTTCAAAAGAAAATAACCTTTGTTGTTTGCATAGCCCAGCTTTCCATTTAGTTAAAACAATTTCTAAAATTTCCCTCAAAAATCAGTGGTTGAAATGTTTTGAAAAATTCAAAGAAAATTTTTGAAAATGTCAACTTCAAAACAAAATTGCTCAAGGTTTTTATTATAGCAAAACAACAAAATCCTAATAGGCACTCTCTTATTTCTCGTCAGCTGATCTGATGCTTTGAATATTTTGGGGGAAAGAATTTTATGGATGATGAAGACATATTTTTCTAGGGACTCACCTTTTGCTAGGATTGGGCTAAACAGTAATGGGAAACTAGTTATTTCTGTTAAGCAGAGGAGTTAAGAATAATAAAACCTCTCTTGAGCTTTTATTTTTGGCCATAAACTGTGCTAAGCACTTGAAAAATAAGAGATGAATAAGATTAGATCTGTACTCTGTGAACATTGAATGTTTCATGTTTATAAGCCTTAGAAAATAGTTTTTGATACTAGAGAATCTTTATCAGCACCTGTCATATCTTAGTATCTTTTTGGTTCTCAAAGGATGAACTGTGAACTCATTAATGGGCTTTAGAAATGAAAATTTCCTGTAATATCCATTATTCAAAGACATGTTTGGAGAGTGGTTTAATCTAGTCATCTGGAGTATCAAGAAATTTAGAATGTTTGTTGCTTCCGATGCTGTCAACCTATGCAAGGATAGGGTAGGTTTTTTGACATTTCACCCAAACTAGGGAAGAAAATTTTATTTCTTTATTTTTAAATGATAATGGGGTACCAAGTAATAAGACTTTTGTTATATCCATTATGCAACTATTATATCACATTTGCTTATACATCTGTCATCTTATGTTTTACAGAACCATATTTCCCATGTATTCATATAGTTGTATCATATATTTTGAGATATTCATTTCCCCCCTTTCCCCTTTTACTTTATATCCCCTCCTCCTTCCTGCTTCCCCAAACTCTGCTCCCACTCACTGGTCTCCTCCTCCTTCTTTTGACTTTGCTTATATTTCCCCCTCTTAGATACATAAAAATGTTCATATGTATATATATATATATGTATAAATTTATTTACTTATTTATTTATTTTGCTTGCTTTAAGTTAGATTTAGCTTCCACATATGTGTGAGAACATATGGTATTTCCCTTTTGTGGAGGGACTGGGTTAGAACACTTAAGATAATGTTATCCAGTTCCATCCATTTTGCTACAAATGACATTATTCCATTCTTATTCATTGCTGAGTAATGTTCCATTTTGTATATATGCCAGAATTTTTCAATTCATTCCTCTGTTGATGGACATCTTGGTTGATTTCATACCCATGTGATTGCGAAAGCCTCTGTGGTATGATGACTTATCTTCCTTTGGGTATGTTCCCAGGAGTGGTATAGCTGGGTTATATGGCAGTTCTAATATTAGTTGAGAAGAAAAGTTATTGAGAAAACATTTAAATGATGTTGGAACCATTTTTGCTAAACTGTTGAGTATCTCAATGCTTAAGAAGTGGGTCAATTGAAAGGAATTGATTTGATTGATTGTGTGATTGATCAAAATTGAGAAATCTGATTTAGAAAATAAAGTACAGATAAGTGGGGAAATACAACTTTGCATTTTCCACATGAGTTTTTAAAGATTTTAATCATCACAATCTCATTGGTTCTGCGTCTTGTTTTTTTCAAAATATAAATTTAGTTTTTCAAAGATGCCTTTCGGTTGTTTCATGGTTACTCTACAGAATACTTGACAGGTGCAGATAATAACATTTCTAGAGATCATAACAGACATATCCAGCTTAAAGTCAGATCACATAGCCTGGTGTCTAATTCTAGAAAACAGACCTAAGAAGTCAACTATGTCCAAAAAGTCCTATCTCTGGTTTTTCTGCTGCCAATGAATGCATACAACATGCCTATTTCACAGAGATGTTGGACAGACTCAGGAAAATTCAGGAAAGTTCTTTGAAAGATGTGAAAGAAGCATGCATATTTTGTCTATAATTGCAAAGTCCTTAAAAGGGTGTTACACTTAAAATTTCTCTGTGAAGTTGCCTGTTTACCTATTGTAGCAGTACTTGAAGAAGGAAATTCTGCCAATAATGAAAAGAAAAGCAAAATATGAAAAACAAACAACAAAAATGGACATGCTACAAAAGCACAGTTCAATTAGATCCCATAAGGAATTGTTTGCTAATTATTTTTCAGACCTAAGCTTTGCTTAGTTTGAAACCTCCATGCAGGTTTTATGAAGTATTATTTTGTTAACGTACTCTATGGAAAAATAAGGGTCAAAAAGTTTGCAAAAACATGCATACCTCCATTATATTCACAGAGGATATGAACATGTTATTGGCTGTTAGAAGTCTTGCAAGGAAAAAAAGGTCATCATTTAAATGTTTATTTTACCTTGACTTGACTATTTTACCTGACTCTTAAACTTATGAGAGAATCTCTCCCTCTTTTAGTAGTCAAATAAAAAACACATGGATATAGCATCTTCTACTGGGTCTTGAAAAATTAGTTAACCAAAGTGGAATAAGCACATGAAGCTTAGGAATTATTTACGAAGCAATCTTGTATGGATGCCTTTCTTAAGGCACAGCTATTACCATCCCATTTATGCTATAGATTTATGGTGTACAGAGCGAACTCTTAGATATGCTGGTCCAAGAGAATAGTAATCTCCACCTGGTGTGCTAAAAATCTATAGAGGTACTCAGTGATAGCTTACTTGTGGTTTAGAAATTTCATGGGCCTGCTGAAAGTGAAGAGCATTTGAAACATTTATTGATGACGATCAAAGAACACAACCTTCAGTATGGATTGCCTCTCAACATCAACAAAACAAAGATCCTTATAACTGGGTCAGTATGCAACTTCATGATGAATGGAGAAAAGACTGAATTTGTCCAAGATTTTGCTTTATTTAATTCTACAATCAACACTCATGGAAGTAGCAGTCAAGAAATCAAAAGACACTTTGCATTGGGAAAAGCTGCCGCAAAAGACTTCTTTAAAGTGTTGAAAAGTAAAGGAGTCACACTGAAGACGAAGATGCGTCTGACTCATGCCATGATATTTTCAGTTGCATCCAATTCTCTTTTAAGCCTTGTTATGTTGCTTTTCATTCATTCAATAGGCATTTGAGCGACTGCTTTATGCAGAACCACAGGAGGCATTGGTGGAAACATGCAAGGCATTGATGATACAAGAGATAAATAAGACATGGTCCCTGCCTTGAAGGCCTGTGGATCAGCACTAGACAGAGGAAAGTTTTCTTTGCTTCCAGTGATGTTCTTTCCTGCTTTTAGGGTTCTGATCTGTCTGCCTGGCTTCTATCACACCGTATGCACTAACACATTATTTTACCAATGTTTCTACTATAATTGCTTTTAAACTTTCAGCCCCTTCATGCTTCACACATGATTGCTGACCCCCATCTTAGTATTGACAGTTTCTGAGAATTTCTCTAGATCCAGGTACCACCAGGGAAGTCTACTGGGGCCACTGTCTTAACTTAAGGTTTTCTACTTCTCCTGGCCACACCAACCACAGTGGAACAATGAAATGTTCAAAGTGATACGATATAGTCAAACAAGTCTTAGGAGTCTCCTCTGATCCTGCCAAAACCAGCTGACTCTCTGCGATGAATTAGATGCCAATATGAGGTTTTGAGTGGTTTAAAAAATTGTTCTTGTGATGTTTCCTTAGTCTTTTAAATTAAGACTAAATTTATTACAGTATTAAACTCAAAATTTTATTTTTCTTTAGCTTTTTGAATTTCATAGGTGGTAACCTCTACCTCATTTTTAAGGAGGCTTTTGATCAATGTTCAATCAACTTAGAATAAATGCTTTAATAATCTGTCCATGTTCAAATTTCATTAATTTCCTAAAACATTTAAAATTGCATTTATAAATTCAATATATTCAACATTCACTTAGGACTTCAGATATTTGATCTAATAATTAAAACATTCCCAATTACTGAATTCTAATATATCACAAAATTAAAATGTAAAAATACAGTGAACTGCATTCCCTTAATCATTTCAAGAACGTTTACAAACCTTTCAACTTGAAATTGCAAAGCTGAGATCAATTATTTCATTATATATTTTGCATATCTAAGTAAATATCTACATTTACATACTCAATCACAAGGCTGAATTTTAAGGATATTTATTTAACTTTAAAAACAGTTTAAATACCAAGTGTGCAGATTAAGATTTGCACAAAATTATTAACATAACTTTGATTTACTTAGTAAATCTACTTGATTAGGATTTTCACATGCTACAAAGAAGTGGTAATAGAGCCCATAATCCTTGGTAGGAGTCATCACAATAGTCAATTACTTTCTGCCTGAATTGAGTAAACAGAAAGGACTATAATTTCCTCTAATGCTAGTTTGAACTTGAATCCTCATAAAACAAATCTGGCTTCAGAAATACCTGAATGTTATTCCATTGGATAGTTCATATCCTTATATAAATCTTTTAGATCTTCTTCAATTAAAAGTTAATTGTAGAAAAACACTAATAACATAAAGTTTACCACCTTAACTATTTCTAAATATATAATTTACTGGCATTATGTACTTTCAAACTGTTGTGCAAAACTTTTTTCTTGTCTTTTAAAGTGTAAACTTTGTATTTTTTTTTTCTTTTTGTGGTACTGGAGGGATGAAACCATACCCTTGCACATACTTTGCACGTGCTCTACCACTGGGTTGCAGCCCTGGACCCTTTTTTATTTTTATTTTTTATTGGAATTTTTTAATGTACACCTTAATGTGATTCATTATGACATGCTTTTCATTGTGACATTTCCATATATGCATTTTATTGTACATTATTCATATAGGTTCCCCCTTACCCTCTTGGACGCTTCCTCCCTCATCTCACCCCCTCCATCAAAGACTTCTCTACCATTTACTTGTCTTTTTATGGTAATATTTTTCTATATATCCTTGGGTTCCATTTCTGTTTAAGATAGAAACTTTTCCTGCAGTGAACTTTCTTTTTACCTTGTCCAAACTATTGCATGCAATTTCTAGACCATCTATAATAACACCATTCTCAGCTTTTTTTCTTCTTTTTTTATGATCCGATCTTTGTATAGGATTTTTTCCTTCTTATAATTTTGATTCAGCTCCCAAATATGAGTGAGAACATGTGGTGTTTCTCTTTCTGAGCTTGAGTTTGTTCACTTAAAATAATTGTCTCTAGTTCCATCCATTTTGCTGTGAACGGCCTTATTTCATTTTTTGATTGCTGAGCAGTATTCCATTGTGTATATGTACCATAGTTTTTTTTGTCCATCCTTCTGTTGAAGGGCACTTTGGTTGATTCCATGCCCTTGCTATTGTGAAAAGTGCTGTATTGAACATGGAGATGCAGGTGTCTCTGTGGTATGATGACCCATCTCCCTTTGGGTAAATTCCCAATAGTGTTATAGCTGGGTCATAGGGTAGATCTATTTTCAGTTTTTTAAGATACCTCCACATTAATTTCCACAGTGGCTGGACCAATTTACAGCTCCACCAACAATGTAAGAGTGTTCCCCTTTCCCCGCAACCTCACCAGCATTTGTTGTTATTTGTTTTATTGATCTTGGCCATTCTTACTGGTATAAGGTGAATTCTCAGAGTTGTTTTAATTAGCATTTGCTAATGGCTAGGGATATTGAGCATTTTTTCATGTGTTTCATGGCTTTATGGATGTCTTTATTTGAGAACTGTCTACTCAGTTCCTTTGACCATTTGTGTATTGGGTTATTTGATTTTGGGGGGAGTTTTTTCCTTGAGTTCTTTATAAATTCTGGTAATTAGACCTTTGTCTGATGTACAGGATATGAAGATTTTTTCCCAATCAGTGGGGGTTTCCTTGAGTCTGTTAATTGTTTCTTTCACTGTGCAGAAGCTTTTTAATTTCATGAAATCCCATTTATCTATTCTTGTTGCAATTTCTTGAGCAATTGGAGTCCTATTAAGGAAATACCTTCCTATTCCTATATAATGGAATGTATTGCCTATCTTGTCTTCTATAAGTTTTACAGTTTCTGGTTTTATGTTGAGATCTTTTATCCATTTTGAGTTAACTCTCATGCATATTGAGAGATGTGGGAAAGCTTTCATTTTTCTGCATGCAGATGACCATGTTTCCCAGCACCATTTGTTGAAAAGGCTGTCCTTCTTCCAGTTCACCAGTTTAGCTCCTTTGTCGAAAATCAGGTGGCTATAGGTTTGTTGAGGTATTTCTGGGTCTTCTATTCTGTTCCATATGTCTTTGTGATCATTTTTGTGCCAGTACCAAGCTGTTTTTGCTACCACTGCCCTGAAGTACAGCTTGAAGTCAGGGATTGTAATTCCACCTGCATTAGTTTTGCAGCTTAAGAGTGTTTTGGCTAACGTGGTCTTCTGTGGTTCCATATGAATTTTTGGATCATTTTTTCTATTTCTGTAAAGTAAGTCAGTGGAATTTTAATGGGTACTGCATTAAATCTATAGACTGCTTTTGGTAGGATATCCATTTTTACTGTATTAATTCTCCTTATCCAGGAGCAGGGAAGGACTTTCCATTTTTCAGTGTCCTCTGCTATTTCTTTCTTTAATGTTTTGAAATTTTCTTTGTAAAGATTTGAAGGTCTTTGGTTAGATTGATTGAAAGGTATTTAATTTTCTGGTGGGCTATCCTGAATGGTATGTTTTCTGAAATTTCCTTCTCTTCCTGTTTGCAGTTGGTGTAAAGAAAAGCTATTGATTTTTGTGTGTTGATTCTATAACCTGCGACTTTGCTGAAGGAGTTCTCGCAGTTTTCCGGTTCAGGTTTTGGGGTCTTTCAGGTATAAGATCATGTCATTTGCAAATAAGGATAATTGACCTCTTCCTTTCCAATCTGTATCCCTTTGATTTCTTTCTCTTGTCTGATTGCCCTGGCAAGGACTAAAATTACTATGTTACATAGAATAGGAGAGAGAAGACATCCTTGTTTTGTTCCAAATCTAAGAGGAAATGGTTTCAGTTTTTCTCCATTTAATATAATGTTGGCTGTATGTTTGTCATAAGTGGCTTTTATGATATTAACATATTTGTCTGGTATACCTATCTTCTTCAGTGCTTTTATCATGAAAAGGTGTTGCACTTTGTCAAGGTGATGCCTTTTCAGAATCAATTGAGATGACCATGTGATTTTTGTTTGCCAGTTTCTTGATATGCTGGATTACATTAATTGATTTCAGTATGGTGAACCAGCCTTGCATCTGTGGTATAAATCCCACTTGGTCATGGTGAATAATCTTTTTCATATGCTGCTGGATTCTATTTGTCAGAATTTTATTAAATATTTTTGCATCTAGATTCATAAGGGAGATGGGTCTATAATTTTCTATCTTAGATGAATCTTTTCCTGGTTTGGGTATCAGGGTGATGGTAGCTTCATACAATGAATTTAGGAGTGTTCCCTCCTTTTCTATTTTTTGGAATAATTTGAGGAAGACAGGTATTATATCTTCTTTAAACATTTGGCCAAATTCTGCTGTGAATCCATCAGGACCTGGACTCTTCTTTGTTGGGAGACTTTTTATTATGTTTTCTATTTCTGTATATGTAATGGGCTTGTTTAATTCAGTTATGTCTTCTGGGGTTAGCTTTGGTAGGTCATACGTGCTAATAAATTTGTCCATTTCTTCTACATTTTCATATTTTGGGGAATACAGTCTCTCATAGTAATCCCTGACAATTTTCTGTATTTTGTTGGAGTTGGTGGTTATGGATCCGTTATCTTTCATAATCTGTACTATGTTAGATTTTTCCTTTTTATTTTTGATGAAGGGGAGTGTCTATTTTATTAATCTTTTCAAAGAACCAGCTCTCAGTCTTATTAATTTTTTGAATCATCACTTTGGATTCTAATTGAGATATTTCTCCCTTTATTTTTGTACTGTCTTTTTGGATGATCATTTTAGGATGATTTATTGTTGGATTTCTAGTTTCTTAAGATGCATCATTAGGTCATTTATTTGGCTCTTCTGTACTTTATTGATGAAGGCACTTAATGCTATAAACTTCCCTCTTAAAACTGCCTTTGCTGTATCCCATATGTTTTGGTAGGATGTGTTGTCATCATCATTTGGTTGCAGGAATTTTTTAAATTCCATTTTGATTTCATCAACAATACATTGTTCATTCAGCAGTGTATTATTCAGTGTCTCTGAGTTTGTCAAGTTTCTGGAATTATTCTTGCTTTTGAGCTCCAATTTTATCCTGTTATGATCTGATAAGGAACAGGGGATAATTTGTATTTTTTTGTATTTGTTGATGGAGTTCTTGTGGAGTAGCATATGATCTGTCTTAGAAAATGTACCATGTCGAGCTGAGAAGAATGTGTATTCCTCATTGTGTAGATGAAATATTCTATATATATCTGTGAGATTCAACTGGTTAGGGTGGAGATTGAATTTGACATTTCTCTGTTGATTTTTCATTTTAATGACCTATCTCTTGATAAAAGTGGGATTTTGAAGTCTCCCATTATTATTGATTCTGGTCCAATAAAGTTCTTTATATCCCATAAAGTTTGTCTTATAAAGCTATGTGCACCTGTGTTTGGGGCATAAACATTTAGGAGCATTATTGATTCTTGATCGATTGTTCCTTTTATTAAAGTGTAGTGTCCTTCTTTGTCTCTTCTAATTAGTTTTGGAATGAAATTTAATCTATCTGAAATTAGAATTGCAACACCTGCTTTTTTTTTTGTTCACACCCTGCTAGGTATACATTTTTTCCAGCCCTTAACTCTCAGTTAATTCCAGTCTTTGTGAGTTAGATGACTTTCTTGAATACCACATATTGATGGTTTGTGTTTTTTCATCCAATTAGCCAGTCTCTCTCTCTTAATTGGTGAGTTAAGACCATATACGTTTATAGTGATTGAGTAGCATTTATTGTTATATATCCAATCATTACCTGTTACTTGTTTATGAATCATGTTTGCTTTGTTACTTTCTTGGGTTGCACTCATTTAAGCTAACCAGTTCTTTGATTTCCTTTATAGGGTTGTCTTATCTCTCCTGGATGTGATAATTGATTTACAATCCTCTCCAGTGCTGGTTTGGTGGTTGCATATCATTTAAATGCATCAATATCATTAAATGTCTTATACTCCTCTTCTATTTTCAGAGAAAATTTTGCTGGTTATATTAATCTTGGTTAGAGGTTGTTTTTTTTTTAGGATGTGAATCACCTGTGTACATTGCTTTCTAGCTTTCATTGTTGATATGGAGAAGTTTGCAGTAATTTTAATAGGTTTTGCTTTATAAGTAATAAGGGGTTTCTGCCTTGCTGCTTGCAGGATAGCTTCCCTGGTCTCTAATGACAGCATGCAAGCAATAATATGTCTCAGGGATAACCTAATTAAATCAGCTTTTGAGGGATTCCTAAATGTCTCAGTAGCGTATGTATCCATATCCTGTATTATCTTTGGGAAGTTTTCCTGGAGGATATCACTAGATTTTTAAGGCTTCCAGTGGATCTTTCTTCTCCTTCAGGGATGCCCTGAGTTCTTAAGATTCATTTTTTCATTCTATCTGAGTTCTCCTGGAAATCTTTTTTTAATACATTTATCATTGATCCTATTTCTGACTGTTTGTATTTAAGTTCATTTATGGCATCTTTGGAATTGGAAATCCTTAGCTCAGATTCATCCAGTGTCGATGAAAAAGATTCTTTAGCTGAATTCAATCCAGTTATCTTTGTTTGCATATCAATGAGCATTGCTTGGTTCTTCCTTATCATTTCTAGGTGGGAGGATAGAATGGACTCCAGCTGAGATAACTTCTTTTCAAGGATTTCAAAGGTGCTGGTGGTATTCCTTTTAATTTCTCTTTGCATATTTATAACCATAACTCTGAGATCTCTAAAAGTTGAGATTCATTGGAGGAATTTGTTGGGGGGCTTTGGTTTATGGGGCCTTCAGTTCCATCCTGCCCTTTTGTGTTTCTTGTAGGTTTACTTTGTTTGCCTATAATATGGTCTGTGAAATAGAATTCATCTCTCCTGAGTGTGCAGAACTTCTCCCTCTGTTATTCCTTTGAGATTGTGTGATGCTGAATCTCTGGTGCTTATTTGAGCTTCTATGCTGAGTAGTTCCTCAGCTGTTTGGTCTGTGTGGCTCTTACTCTTGTTTACCAGCCGAGCTCCAAAGGGGCTAGGGGCTAGGGAGGCAATACATTCTGTTTCTTTTCTGTGGGGTGAGAAAGGGAGGGATGTGGTGACAGAAGAGGGGGAAAGAGGAGGTAGAGGACACAGACTAATAGAAATTGCTGTCAAAATTAAAATTAAGGCTAAAACCTAAGGGTAAAATAATTAAAACAAAAGCACATATATAGCATAAGAAAAAGAAGGAGAATAGAAAAAGGGAAGAGAATAAAAGATGAAAAATAGAAAGAAATAAGTAAAATAGAAAAGAAAAAAGGATAGAGAGAAAAAAAAGAACTCGTGCATACATGCTCCCATACACCCATAAAACACTTGTAGCCAGGTGTGGTGGCACATGCCTGTAATCCCAGTAGCTCGGGAGACGGAAGCAGGAAGATCACAAACCCGAGATCAGAGGCAGTCTGTGTAACTTAGCGAGACCCTGCCTCAAAAAGTAAAATATATGGGCTGGGGGTGCAGTGCAGAGGTCCAGCACTTACGAAGCATGCAGGTGCAAGACCCTGGGTTCAAACCCCAGTATCACACACACACACACACACACACACACACACACACACACACACACAAAGAAAAGAAAAAAAAGACAACTTGTATGTTCTCACAAGTGGAATCTGAACTGTGGACACACAGTTCCACAGGATGAAGTGAACACTACAGGATGCAGTGCTCCCTGCGAAACTCAGGGTGGCAGTGTTTTCATGCAAACCACGTAAGTAGTCTGTCTTAGAGTATAGAGCATTTGCATATGTTCCCTCTATCGAGTGGATATGGCAGCAGCCTCACAATGTCCTGGGTTTAAGTGGGACACTGAGTGCCCATAGAATCTGTTCCACAAAATATTTTGTGTCTATTGTATTGTTAGAGAAGCAGTAGAACCTGTGGGGGCCTCCCTGGAGTTCTCCCTGTCCCATGTAGTTCAGGCTCCAATTCCCCAAATCAGAGATTTCCACCCCAGAGCCTACAGCATGGAGGGAATATGGCTGCTATTGTGGATTTTTATTGCAGGGCTTTCTGCCTACTTGGGAGTCCACTTGGGAGGTCCAGATCCTCTTGTGGGATCCTCAGATTTCCCTTTACAGTGGGTGGGATGATATCCAACTGCCTTGGAGGGAATCTGTAGCAGGTCTGTCTGGGTGAGCAATAGCACTCAAAACTGCTCTGGGAATAATTGTACTGCTAGGCTCTGCCGAAAAGGTGCACTCTGTCCTCGTGGGGCTCAGTCGCCTCCACAAACCCCAGCCTAATCCACAGTGCAGTGGGTTGACTTAGAATTGCCTCTGGTGTGTCTGGGGTCTGGGTGTATTTGTGCCTGTTTGTCTGTGGAGATCACATCTGCACAACTGTTCCCCCACAACAAGAGGGAGGGAGCCGCACCTGTGCTCTGGTTGTGCAACGCTGGCACCGGTTTCCCAGTTCCCTCTGTGATCACTCCTCGCACCCTCACACATCCACTCTTGTGGATCTGAGCCTATTTTCTTGTGTGGGGGTCCTACAACAGCCCAGCATCTCCATCTGCCTGGCATACACCACTTGGGATGGCGATTCTGTGTGCCACCTCAAGCTGACTCACCTGAAATTTGTAGTTTGTGTCCCATGGGTGGGGTGACAGTGTGATGTCAAGGTTGCACTCTGTGTTGGGTCCCACCCCCATGTATGTGTGCGCGAAGTCCCCTCCGAATCTCTGAGATTCTATCTGCCGTCTGCATGATGGTGAAATGGCAGGATGGTGATCCAGCTACTGTCCTCTGTGTAGCTAAATCCTTGATTTCAGTGTTCATCCAGTTTCTTCCTCTATCTCCTAATCTAAACTATCACTATTTCTGTCTACTCAATGTACGTTCCAAACCCTTAATCAAGGCTTCCCTCCACTCCAGGACAGAAGGCGTGTGCTACCTGTCAGCCATCTTGCTCTGCTCCTCACCTTTTTTATTTTTTTACTTTGAGACACTTCTCACTAAATTATGCAGACTGCCTCTGGCCTCAAATTTGTAGTAATCCTTCCTCTGGTTCCCAAATTGCTAGGATTATAGGTGTGCCTCCTCAAAACTTTGTACTCATTACATATTAACTTTTCTTACCTTCTGGCTCCAACCCTAGTGTCCACTGTTTTACTTTCTACTAGTAGTTTGATTACTGTTGGTCCTTATGATTTTGGTCACTAGAGGTACATTATATAAGTTGACTCATACAGTATTTGTTCTTCTGTGACTGGTTTATTTCAACTAGCATAATGTTCTTGTGTTTTATCCTTATCTTAGGATGTATCAGAATGTCTTTATTTTGAAGGCTAATGTGTCATTGTACATATACAGCATACTTTCTTTATTCATTTGCCTATTGATAGACACTTGTGTTGTTTCCACTTTGGGCTACTGTGAATGAGTATGCCTGTACAAATATTTATTTAAGTCTCTGCTTTGAATTTTTTTGGGTATGTCCCCAGAGGCAAAATTGCTGAGTACATGGTAATTCTATTATAATTTTTTTTGGACAAACCTCCATACTGTTTTAACCTCCTTTAATTTGATGTTCTGATCAGAGAGTACTACGCTGAGCCATAGCATCATTAAAGCTGATGATTAAAAAGAAAAAGAAAAAGAAAATAAAAAAAGAACCTGATTCTTTTAGTGGATGGTTAAATTCATTTACTAATATCCTTGCAGTATAGGACGTTATTAACTGCATCCTACTCATCTCTTTTGGCATTGTCTTCATTTGGAAGTGGGAAGAAGGCATAGGGCCTTGCTGCTTAAAGCATAGTCCACGGACCAACTACACTGACAATATAAATTTTTCAGAAAGACGGAGTCTCAGGCCCTACACCAGGTCTATTGAACCAGAATTTGAATTTTAACAAGAAACCCAGGTGATCCTTATGCATAGTGAAATATGTGAAGAGCACTGTCTTATATGTTTCCTTGAAGCCCCTTTTATTCTGGAAAATCTATAGACCCTAGATTGAGCTCAGATATTATTATCCAATATATGTCAAGAATTTTACTTCTCTCAGGTGGATGATAGATCTCACTGGATTAAGACTACAAGAAAAAACTTTAGTCAAAGCTTGTGGTGACAGGCATGCAGGATGTCTGGAATGTCAATTATTGAAATGGCTTTAGGATATGGGTCAGGGACCTAGAAAAACATAGGAATGAAGACAAAATGCCTTAAGGGCAGAAATAATGTCTTATTTAACTTTTTATCCTTGGATCCTTGTGCTGTACCTGGCACATATTTGATGTTTAACAAATATTTACCCAATTGAGTATTTGCAGAGCTTATAAAAACCAAGTCTGGAATCAAGGTGTAGGGGCCTGTAATCATAGCAGGAACATGGAGCAATGATGGAGTCTATGTTAAATGGCACCATTAGCTCTTATGAAGACTGAGGTATTTTTACAGGACAGATCCTGGGCTTTTCAGGGTATATCTGGTTGTGCTTTGACCTAAAGTAACTCTGCTAGGGGAGTCTGAGGAATTTTAATTCTAACTGAGTGAAGGTGGCCTTTAAGACATCATTTTTAAAATCAGGCCAAATGATTGCAGAGAAAGGTGAACTAGCTCTGAGAAAACCCAATACATAAATATCAGAACTGCCAAAAGAGATAAATGTTACTGTCATGGAACTGCTTTAAATTTCCATCCACAAACCTCATTTTGAAGTAATTTTATTTTAAAATGTCCTCTTCTTTAGGAAGAATATAAACACTCTTTTAGGAAACTGCTCTGGGAACTATGCACTAGGACAGGTTGGGAACTCAATTTATTACTGGAGTGTTTCTGAAAGAAGATCTATTGGACATATAGTTCAAGATCACCTAGCTACTAATTCAAATGAAAGAGAAAACATCCAGTGCTCATAATGTTTCCTTTAAATGAGGAAAAAAAAGAGTGATTTTTTTTGAAAGTCTTGCTTTAGACGTTAAAAGTAAACCTAGACAGAAGACACATTCCTGGGCAAAAAGGGAGCTAATATTAGAAGAGTTTCTTTGAGTTAGGTAGTATGTGGGACAAATGAGGATCCATTTCTTGATTAGCCTGGAAAGAGGATGAAGATTGGTCCTAATGCAGTGTTGATACCTCAAAAAATGTTGACACTGGACTTGTCCATGTCTTGAAGGCTTGGAAACTAAAAAAGTTTTAATCTATGATGTGGGGAATTTGGCATAAAATTAGAATTGAGGGTAAAATGATAAAGAAACAGGTAAATATCAAGCAAAATGTGATAGTTATATTATATGAATTTCCTTGTTAAATTTTTTTCTTGTACTAGATATGATGCTTATTGGTAGCGTACTTGCCTAGCATGTGCAAGAACCTGGATTTGATCTACTTCACTGGAAAAAATAAACTCTAAAATGTGATATTGAAATGTGTCTATTCAGTTTATGGTCACTAAATTTCCAAAACCTTTGCTTAGTGGTATAGAGATTAAGGTAGGGGGGTTTAAGGCAATGAAAAAGAGATTTATGTTACTACGATACCACTACCTGAATATGGGTGAAGATGAGTATTACATTCTGCTGTAATAATGATGAAAGAGGTGGAATCCTAGTTGGGTCTTCATTGTAGGAGATTTACAGGTCAGTAGAGATGATGATGAAGCATTTAGACAAAAAGTTAGTGAATAAAGACTTATGATAAGCATCTATTTATCCTCACTACATACCAGATCATATACTTTGGCACTAGTTTTTTTTTTTTTTTAAATGAATATAACACAAAAGTGTAGAGTGGGAAAAAATAACTTGTGAAAAATAGTGAGTATGTGAGATTTACAGATCTATTTTTCTGTACAAAGTAGGGACTGGTGACAGAGATCCCCGAATTCCAGGCTAAATTTTGTCATGGAAATGGCTAAACATAAACAACATAGAAAGTTATCTTCTAGTGCATTAAATGGAGAATCATTACTAGTTGTGATTTCAAACTCAAAAGCATACGTAGGATGGACCACCACCTGGTGGCAGGGTACATACACTGCATCATATGCTGAGAGATGAAGAAATGTTTTGAAGTTTCAAACTATGAACCTTTTATTTGTGAAGTGTTAAACAATATAACTACAGAATAAGAGGTGGTAATTCATTATATATAAAGTCTTCCTCACCAGATTCCGTTCTAAGTAAAGAAATCCTTGAGTACATTTAAAATGGATTTCCTCTGACAAATCCTGATATACTTAAAGAGAAAAAAGAAGAAAATTCTCTTTATTTGTCCAAATTTATTTGACAGTTAACTATTGCAACTCCACCCACTGCCTAATGGCAACATTAGCATGTCATGTGCCTTTACTCTTTCCTTTCAAATATCGACTGATTGTTGATACCTAAGACAACCATGGAAGCCACATGGAAGACAGCAGGGACCCTATGAGTCTACATCAGTGACCAGTTATGTGGAACAGAAGCTACCTCTTCCCCATTTCCACCCCCATTCCACATCAATATGGATCTTCACTTGAGTGAAAAATGACTCTTCTCATTTGTTTATAGGTTTACCTGCTGCAACCACTAGTTTTAATATACTATGTAACATGACCAGGTTGCTTGTTAATTTTAGCATTTTGACCATGTCAGTAAATAAAATACAATATGCAAACTCTGAATATGCTGAAAATAACCAATGCACAGTTAGGTGTTCTGGGATGGGGTTGTAGTTATGATCATTAACTTATTCCAGTAAATTCAGAACTGAAGACTATGTATATGAATCTTTTATAGATATGGATACAAATGAGAGGAAAGGAAATATCAAATAATTTGCCTTACAACTTAGCTGGGGTGTGTGTTGATATCTGTGCATATGCATAAATGTGTGTCTCCTTTCATCATGGCTGGTGCGCTTTTCGCTATATTAGACAACTGTTAATTCTAGCCTCATTAATTGGTTGTCATGGCCCATGCCTGCCATCCCAATGACTTGAAATACTGAGGCAGGAGGATTTCAGGTACAAGGCCAGAAGCAGCCTCCACAACTTAGTGAGACCTTGCCTTAAAATAAAACAATTAAAAAGGGGCTGGGAGTCTGGCTCAGTGGTATAGCACTTCCCTAGTATGCACAGGGATTGGGTTCAAACTCTCATGCTACCAAAACAAACAAACAGATAACAATTAAAAAGTCTCCAAAAAACCTAGCATAGTCCTCTGTTGTGTTAGTACATCTGTGGTAAAAATGAAAAAACACTTTGGGCTGCATCTTCTAAATATGCCTTTCTGTAATTAAAACACTATGATATTGCCATTTTCCCCAGAAGTAATATCCCCAATTCCATTAAATTCCTTGACGTAATTTGTCAAATAGAACTTATCAAATGTTAACAAGTTTTCATTTTGATGTCCACCGTAGCCATCATTGGCTTTATAGAGGTGGTCATGTGAATTGTTTTATACACATCATAGCTTATAACATGCCTGAATAAATAACATTTGGGTGGCAGATGAGTTAGTGTGGATTCACAAGCAGGCAACCATGCAGACATCAACAGATCATAACTCAACAAGTTGTCACAGCTAGAAAACAAGGGGACAAATCAGAGAAATGTTAACATAAGCCTTGAGTCAGGACTTTAAATTAGGACTCTTTATAATACCAGTGCCTAATATCATTGCTCAGTCTTAAACTCTGGGGTGGGGGACACTGAGCTTTATAGATTGGGGAAGAATAGTTTGAATTTTAAGAGGAAAATATGGGGCAGCGAAAAGGAATCTTTTATTAAGTGTCAGGATCTTCCATTCCATTCTATATAATTCACTGATTCCCTATATTTTCTCATTTTTGTCTTGAGTTGCTTGTTTGTTTAGCCATAGCCCTCAGTGTTATCTGTTATAAAATGACTCAAACATTGAGAGCTCTCCAAAAGCCAAATCCCTTCTTCAGGACATGAACAAAGTTAAAGAGATGTTCTACGACCTCCTTCTCTCTCTGTCCCCCCTCCACACACCTCTTGATTATTTTGTTCTGTAGCCCTGGCTGGCCTGAAACTCACTAGGTAGTCCAGGGTAGCCTCAAACTCATGATGTTCCTGCCTCAGTCACCAGCCTCAGCCTCTCAAGTGCTAGGATTATACGTGTGCATTGCCATGTCCAGCTTCTCTTACCTCTTGGGTCTTTGTCAAACATCCTTGGGAGCAGCAGAGAAGTCTCTATAATAATTAAAGAAAGCATCATGGAAGCTTTATTTGGAGATTATTTTCAAGAAAGAACCTAACGAAGAAGGATGAGATTTTGAGTTCTGCTGGGGACACAGTGGAAAGTAAGATGACTGTAGGCTATGGAAGTGTTTGATGTTTTTGTACATCAGGTGGGTGCCTGAGATAGAACTTCAGGTCTTGCGGCCTTTGAGTGTGTCACCTAGAGAGTTGACAGATAGAGGCATCACGTTCCTCCTGTTTTTGTTTTGAGAGAAAGTACAGCCAAAACCACATCCTGTTATAGTGCTGCATCTGAGAGAGATGGCTGGCACTGTAGCATTAATTAGGAAGTGCCCCTTCCAGTGGCCAGGCCCCTCCTTGCTGTGATCATGCTGTCAGATCCAAGCCAAAGACCCTCTGCCAGGTGGACCACAAAAGAAAGAATGCTTTTTTTTTCCCCAAGTGGAAAAGACGCCTGTACAAGCTCTTCCATATTAGAAATTCACTCTTGCATATCTTATGTCTCTCAATGACACCTCGAAGGATTTAATTTCTTTAGACCTTTGAGGAGATAAAGAGTTCGGATTATCAGGCAGTCACTTGAAGAACAATAGACAAAGGCAGAGGTATCAGAAAAACACACCAGTGCCTACATACATCAATGCCTTGTTATGATATCAGATCACATTAATTTTCAAATGTTGTAATTTGGCAAATTGGATCTTCAAATAGGTGAGGAAGTTCATCTTAAAAAAATAAGACTTTGATACCGGATTGATTGCTCTTTTCTTGTAGCTTCTCTTCTCTGTTTGTTGTGTGTGTTTTATGCTCTACCCTTTGTTTTCACAGCCCCACAGACAATGTGATACTCTTTGCTGGTTTCCTATGATGGCTTGCTCACTGAGGCGGAGCCGCCTCTGGAAATGTTCAATATCGCTGACTGGCAGCTATCCTCCTGAGTGGCAGAAAGACCCTAAGAAGGCATTTCCTACTCCGTATTTCCAAGATATGGCTGGAGTCAATGAAAATCAATTAGCTTTTACCTGTTTAAATTTAATACCATCATAGGTAATTATATATACATACATACATACATATATACACACATACATATATATTTTAAACACAGCAATTTTTTCTCCCTTTTAAAGGGAAATTAAATAACCAAATATTGAATAATTCATTTACTAAGTGCTTTTAGGATTTTCCTGTTTGCCTTTACTTTTTAAATATATGTATACACATGTGCTATAGTTCTAAGCAAAAAAAATAAATAAAATTAACTTAATTGAAAATGGTAAAAATTATAAAACTCTTCAGTAATGTTAGCAATGTGGTGATTGATCTTCCTCTAGTTAAGCTGATTTGTACAATTTATTTATTGAGAATAAATTGTCATGCTTAGTGATTAAACAAACATAAAGATACCTATCTTTTGTAACACCAAAAATGTCAATATGTATCTAATCAAAAAGGAATGGTTAATAGTTATTATTCAGCTTGCTCTGTTTAGGTGTGAATAAAAGCAAAAAAGATTTAGTAAATGTAAGCAGTAATAAGTGATCAAGATTACTACTAGAGCCAATGTCCACTGTCCTCAAAAAAGTTGTAAAAAATTTTTCCAAACACCCTATACTTTTTTCACAATAATCAACCCCAAATGTGTAACATCTTTGAGTTTCTCATTTTGCCACACAATTACTTGTATAAGTCTGTGAATATTTTATTCCTTCTCTCTTCTTTTAATATTCAGATATGACTATTGTACCATCTCTATTGCTCTGCACTCAGTCTACTCCCTTATATTCTCAGCCTCATCTTCTAGGGGTTACATTCTTCTTGATTCAGTTCAACTCTCCTGTGAGACACTATATCTCTAGTCCTTCCAAGAAGGAATTTTTTCTTAGGAGCTAATGTGCCTTGTGTCCATTGGTCCCTACTGTCTCTTTCAGACGTTACCTCTCCACCATCTTACATGATCCTAGAATTTTGAAGTATATCTCACTATATTATGCTCTCTCCCTTTCCATTGAAGTCATTCTTCTTCATTTATTGAAAACTCTAATCCAATATAATGTTATATAAAGCTCTATAATTTGCAGATTACTTTCATGAAGTGTCTAGCTATCACCCAGTGAATTCCATGTTTTGTGAATGGCTTACCTAATACTATGGCCTCTCAGATCCTCAACCTCTCCATCTCAAATGATCTCGCCATTTTCACTTGATCCCAGCTTGGACCTTTTTTTAACAGTCACAAAATCTCCTATTTCAAAATTAATACTTCTGTCTAACTAAAATATTTTTTCCTTCCTGCTTTCTCATTCAGTTGTTCTTATTATTCAGTATCTTCACATCAATGATCTATAATTTATCTATCATTCTATTTCCTCTCTACCTATCAGTTACATTCTTTTGTCATTCCCCTCAATTTTCAACGTATATTCCATAGTTTGGCAACTAAAAATTTCTCTACTTGATACCATATAATAACTTAATTCCCACCTCTGTCTCTTTGGTCTGTTCTTATGGCAAAATCCTCATCATATTATTTCTGGAAAATTCTTTATTCTTACACCAAAAAGCTGAAAACATCTACAGAAAACTCTGTACAGAAAATAAGATTTTCTTACAAGGGATAAATTGATTTCACTTAAACTCATAATCAACCTCAAATGGGTTGTCAACACTGACGAATAACACAACTGCAACTATTTTCCTTCTTATTGGAGTGCCTATTTCAAGCTTTTTTCTGGGGTCCTTAGACCTCTGGCTCTGGTTTTGAACCTCTGCATATATCTTGTCACTTATCTATAATTTTATGTAGAAAACAGTCACCATAATTTGGGGATTTCCTCATCTTCTCCTTAGGAATCACTAGCGTCCAGGGACCTCGACTACTAGTTTATCCTCTTCTCTTCAGTTACATTTGAGGGATATCTTTTCTTAAAATTATCTTGTCCTTTGTTTTGAGGCCCTTTCTTCCTCTGAAACTATTCTATCCATTTTTGCTCCCAGTTGAATTCCAACCCCTCTTTTTATAATGGGTCCTTCCCATTGCCTTTTCAAATCCTTATATTCCCAACCAAAAATAAGTGACTGAACTCTTTCCTTCATTTTGTTCTTTTAGTGACAGATCTCTTTTTCTTTGAACATAAAGCTCACCAAGTGTTCTGTGTTGTCTCTTTTTTCATGAATTCATTAATCCAACATTTATTTCATCATTGCTATATACCATATACTACTCTAAAGTAGATTTAAGAATTATGATCAAGGCAGTATAAAGAATTCAAAATGATTCTTTTAGACTCAAACTTAATCAAATTTCTCCGTTAAAGCTATTATGGCCCAATAATACAACTATAATTAGATAATTGTCAATATTGGCCTTTTCACTGAGTTTCATATTATTTGGCCTATTTCTCTTTTTCTTATTGTCTTACTATCAGTCAACTCTTGTTTAATATGATGGCCACTCAATCTATATCTGAATAAGAATCATATATATTTTTTGTTTTGGTTTCCATTCACATTATATGGTCAGTTCTGTTCCTTTGGGAACATGATAGATACTGAGAAATCCTAATATCTTGATGAAATAGAATTATGTAAGGTGTGAAGAATATAACTCTCTCACTTTTACACAGAAGTCCTTTGTGTGGCTTTTTAGATGAAGACCTTTAAAGAGCTAGAAAGAATACTGTATGTGTATATGAGTTAGAAATATGGGTATTCTACTCTTCACAATTTCAAGAGTTTAGAACCAACCAAGATATCCATACACAGAGGAGGGAACTGGAAAATTGTAGTAAATATACACAACTGAATATTACTCAACAATAAAGAAGAATAAAGTTATGTCATGTGTACCCAAATGGATGAAACTTGAAAACATAAACATAAGTAAATTAACTCAGTCCCATAAAGAGACATACCATGTACTCTTCACTCATATGTGGGAGCTAAATCTAACTTAAAGGAAGAAAAAAATCTGTACATTTGTAGATATATGAAAATGAACAATAATACTTACCTAAGAAGGGACAATATAAGCAGAGTAGAAAGAAGTGCAGAGGACATCAGTGGATGGGAGAGAAAGTTGGGGAAGGTAGAAAAGGAAGGGGAAATAGAAGGAAAAGGGGGCAGGAAAAAATCTCAAAATATATGGTGCAACAGGAAAAAATGGGGAAAAGGAAATAATGAAAGAGAATATAATCCATGATTTATGGCCTCTTGTGAAAAAACATACAGCTGCTTACTCAATCTTCCATGATTCCTTTTCCTTCCTGAAGATACTGTTGGCAAAACAGTATACAATTATGGACAGAAAGTCATTCTGCAGTGAAGGTCAACATAAGCTAAAATACAGATTTTATAACCTTATGTCTCAGGAATACAGTTCTTATCAGTGTTTGGGAAGCTTAAGATGAGTGTCTAACACTAGTTTAGCTTGTAATATGTACTTGTGGCAAATGTTGCTACTGTTTGTTGTTAGGTGGCATCAAACCAGCACCTAACAACAATTGCAAATGTTAGAGATCTACAACTCCTCATTTTCAGAATCCTGATACCTTAAAGCAATACTAGGCTTTCTCAGAGCTCCAGAGTTTTATACTATATTAAAGAGAATTCCTCCATGATTTTGACCTCATTCCTTCTATAAAATTAACACATCTTGGGGTATTTTTCTTCAAGACTGATCTGTTTCATGGCCAAGGACACTAATGAATATTAATCTTTCATAACCTTTCAAAAATATAACTTTAACCAAGATGGTGTTGGAATGCTGTAATGGCTCATACATTTTAAGTGTATATTAGTGAGGCCATGACTAGTCTCTGTAATAAACATAGTTTAAGACTCCAGCAATTTTCCCCCCAAAAAGCTTAGTTTCTTGAACATGGAAAAGTCTTACAGAGATGTTCCTGATTGGTACAGAAGGGGAGTTCCTCCTTGTGGGGATTCAGGGACCTATTCTTTTACCATTTTATGACCATGGTGTCTCCTGGAGCTGTAGAGTCTTCTTCATTCAATAGAAAAATAGAAAGAGTGAAGGAAGAAGAAACATATCCACCATGTGGAACAAATACATGCCATTTCTGCTAATATTATGTTGTCAAGAACTAGTCAAAAATAGAAAAATAAAATATTCACATGGCTCCTTCATTTGCAAAGAATCTGAGAAAAGTTTTCCCTGGCTGGGTAACTGATTCTTATGACTATCTTATGCTATGGAAGTGGATGGAGCTGGACACGGTGGTGCACACCTGTAATCTCAGCGGCTCTGGAGGCAGGAGGATCGCAAGTTGGAGACCAGAGGCAGTCTGCATAACTTAGCGAGACTCTGTCTGAAAAAGTAAAAAAAAAAAAAATGGGCTGGGGATGCAGCTCAGTGGTCCAGCACTTGCAAAGCATGCAAGCGCGAGGCCCTGGGTTCAACCCCCAGTACTGCAAAAAAAAAAAAAAAAAAAAAAGTGGATGGAGAAATTTCTGTTCAATTAATAGTCATATCTTATCATAGAAAGCTTCCTGGACATAAACAGGCACATCTGAATCAATGGTTGTGTGTCTATATTCACTTATATATTTAAGTCTATTTTAATGCTATTATGAAACTGTATTAGTCCTGTATTACAGTCTAAGTTTCACATGAACTGACTGTTAGGAAGTATCATTTCATGAAATACCTTCTACTCTAGTAGGACCAGTCACTACAGTTATGTTTGAAAGATGTATGTTGTTCTTTGATGTTCCCTGAATCCTTTTTTTTTATGTTTTGAAGTCTGCTGATAAGCTCATGGCTACTAAACCTATAGGTTTGGGGTTTGACTAAGGATAAGAAGCAAATAATTTATTCCTGTTAAAGTTCAGCTTTGGTCATCTGTGTTATTACATCAGATCCCACAAGCTCATCTCTACCTCTGTTTCCTCTAGGCTAGATTACTACAAATCCCTGTTTGCTGGCCACTGAATATAGTGCTCTTTGAACTTGCCTTTTCTTCTCCTTATATTCATCTGCTATTCTATCTTATCATTTTAGATCATTATAACTGCTATATGCTAACCTGTTTATAAAGATCCTATTGTTATCAGAATAATATTCATGTTTATTCTAAGAAGTAAAACATTTCAGCAAAATGTCTTATAAAGCAATTTCAGATCTCACTATATTATTTCTCCTTCAGCAAATAACAAAAGCTGAGTTTTTTCTCTGAATTTAATAGGTATACTTATTGAATCCTGAATTGTCTTATGTAGATATTCTACCAAATGATGCATTGTGACTAACCCTTAGTAAAGACAAACCTATAGTGTAAACATAAAAGATTTAAAAATGTATTTTAACTTATATACAACACTGGATTACTGTCTTCGTTAAATCATAACCTGTACTTATTCCCAAATTATTTTTAATGCATTTTTCTTGTTTCTCAATTTGGAGGATTTTTCCCCCTCATTATTTCTTCTGCCTCATGAAGGGAAGCAGAGAATATGATAACTTGGAAATATTTAAATATTTCTATCAATGACTCTTCAGACTCTTAGAATACTAAGAATTAAAGCGCTGTGGAAGATGGGGTTGGGTGTGGGAGAAGTTCCTGTCTCTATCATCTTAGCTAATCTTTCTCTTGTTATGTGGGCAGAGAGGCAATTTTGACTCATGTTATGTGTTTCTTTTCTTTCATGGTGAAATAACTACAGGAAACTGAGGAAATGCAAACTAGCAGGGTGTTCAATTCCCAGTGCTCTACTGGGCCTGGCCCTGTAGTTGAGGGAGGTGCATGACTTTCACCCTCTGAGTTATACCTGCAGTGATGTCTGCACATGACTTGGAGAGTCATTTCCCTGAGGTCATCAAAGTGAAAGAACTAGCACTATGATCCTTAGTTTACCTGTACACCTAAGTGGGCCATTGTGCCCAGATATGTGGCCACACATAATTCTGGATGTTTCAGTGGAGATATATTTTTAGAGAGGTTAACATTTAAATCAATAAACCGTGTGTAAGGCATATTATCATGTGTAATATGATTGGGGCTCATCCAATAAGATAAGACCCTAACAGGACAGGGCCTGGCTTCCCTGAAACAAGGAGTTCTGCCAGCAGACTTGAATGTGATGCTTCCCCTGGATCTCTAGGCTGCCAGCCCGTCTGATCAGTCTTTGGAATTGCAAAGCCTCCTCAGTCTTATAGCAACTTCTTAAAATAAATCTCTGCATATATATATATATGTCCAGTTCTTGTTTATTCTGTTTCTCTGGAGAACTCTGACTAACATACTAAAATATGACAAACTTCATGGTTAAAACTCCAGTTTTCAATGATGCATTTGTTTACTCTTGAGCTGTAGATGCTTTGCAGAAAAATTTGCATTTGTAGATAAAAGTAGACACTTTTGAAATGTTATGTAATTTTAGAAGATACATACCTATCAATACCCCCACACGTCTGTCAGTTTGCCGCACTGTGGGGGCTTGTGTGTTGCGATGAGGCTGAGAGCTCTGCCACTGCAACCTCGGACATGAGCAAGGTTACACATGATGGACAGGTTTTCAGCTGAGTTTCCAGACTAAGACAGACTAGGGAGCAGGACTTGGCGAGCCACTCCCGAAACAATTAGCCATTGAAAACCCTATGGATAGCAAAGAAACACTGTCAGATATAGTGCCAGAAAATGAGGTCCCCAGTTTGGAAGGCACTCAAAAGACTACTGGGAAGAGTTGCCTCCTCCAAGTAGAGTCTGCCGTGATGACGGAAATGGAGTAAAGCCCCAGGGTACCCAACTTGCTGATGTGGCACGACTCAAAATGAGGAGAAACAACTGTAAATATCCATTAATAATTGGAACATGGAATGTACGTAGTTTGAATCTAGGCAAATTAGAAATTGTTAAAAGAGAAATGGAGTGCATAAACATTGACATTCTAGGCATCAGTGAGCTAAAATGGACCAGCATAGGCCATTTTGAGTCAGACAATCATATGGTCTACTATGCTGGGAATGGGCTGGGATTTAGCTCAGTTGGTAGAGTGCTGCGCTGCAGTCTCTGAGGTCCCGAGTTCAATTCCCAGCACCGCAAAAATGGGAGAAGGGCCTGGCAATCCACTCCCAAGGCAATCCTGAAACAATCAGCCATTGAAAACCCTATGAGGGTCACTATGAGTCGGATACCGACTCGACAGCACCTAACAACAACAACATGCTGGGAATGATAAACTAAAGAGAAATGGGGTTGCATTCATTATCAAAAAAGACATTTCAAGATCTGTCATGAAATACAATGTTGTCAGTGATAGAATAATATCCATACGCCTATAAGGAAGGCCGGTTGATATGACTATTATTCAAATTTATGCACCCACCACTAAGGCCACAAATGAAGAAAGGGAAGGCTTCTATCAGCTTCTGCAATCTGAAATAGATCAAACATGCAATTAAGACATACTGATAATCACTGGTGACTGGAATGCAAAGGTTGAAAATAAACAAGAAGGCTCAGTAGTTGGAAAATATGGTCTTGGTGACAGAAATGAAGCTGGAGATCGCATGATAGAGTTTTGTCATACCAATGACCTTTTCATTACAAATACATTTTTTCAACATCATAAACAGAGACTGTACACATGGACTTTACCAAATGGAGCATACAAGAATCAAATTGACTACATATGTGGAAAAAGACAATGGAAAAGCTCTATACAAAATGTCAAAACAAGACCAGGTGCTGACTGTGGATCAGACCATCAACTTCTCATATGCAAGTTCAAACTGAAGCTGAAGAAAATTAGAATAAGTATACGAGAGCCACAGTATGACCTTGAGTATATCCCACCTGAGTTCAGAGACCACCTCAAAATTAAGTTTAATGCATTAGACACAAATGATAGGAGACCAGAAGAGTTGTGGCGTGACATAAAAGATATCATTCAAGAAGGAAGCAAAAAGTTCTTCACAAGACAAGAGAAAAAGAAAAGATCAAATTACATGACAAAAGAGACAGTAGAACTTGCCCTTGAATGTCCAGCAGCTAAAGTAAAAGGAAGACACGATGAAGGTAAGGAACTAAACAGAAGATTTCAGAAGGCAGCTCGAGAAGACAAAACCAAATATTATAATGACATGTGCAAGGAGCTGGAGGCAGAAAACCAAAAGGGAAGAACACGCTCTGTGTTTCTCAAGCTTAAGGAAGTGAAGAAAAAATTCAAGCCTCGAGTTACAGTAGTGAAAGATTCTATGGGGAAAATATTAAGTGATGCAGGAAACATCAAAAGAAGATGGGAAGAATACACAGAGACATTTTACAAGAAAGAATTGGTAGATGACCAACCATTCCAAGAGGTTGCATATGGAGAGGAACCAATGGTGTTGAAAGACAAACTGGAAGCTGCCTTGAAAGAACTGGCAAAACACAAGGCTCTGGGAACTAATGGGATACCAATAGAGATGTTTCCACAAACAGATGCAGCACTGGAGCTGTTAACATGTTTGTGCCAACAGGTCTGGAAAGCAGCTACTTGGCCAACTGACTGAAAGAGATCCATATTTGTGCCTATTCCCAAAAAAGGGGATCCAACTGAATGTACAAACTATCGGACAACATCATTAATATCACACACCAGCAAAATTCTACTAAAGATCATTCAGAAGCGACTGCAGCAGTATATAGACAGGGAATTACTGGAAAATCAAGTGGGATTCAGAGGAGGGCGGGGAACCAGGGACATCATTGCTGATGTCAGGTGGATATTAGCTGAAAGCAGAGACTATCAGAAAGATGTCTCTCTATGTTTTATTGACTACGCAAAAGCATTTGATTGTGTGGATCATATCAAATTATGGACAACACTTCAGAAAATGGGAATACCAGAACACCTAATTGTGCTCATGAGAAATCTGTACATGAACCAGGAGGCAGTTGTTCCAATAGAACAAGGAAACACTGAGTGGTTTAAAGTTGAGAAAGGTGTGCGTCAGGGCTGTATACTTTCACCCTATCTCTTCAATTTATATGCTGAGCAAATAATCCGAGAAGCTGGACTTTATGAGGAAGAACGTGGCATCAAGATTGGAGGAAGACTGATTAACAACCTGCATTATGCAGATGACACAACTCTGCCTGCTGAAAGTGAAGAAGATTTAAAACATTTACTGAAGATCAAAGATCATAGCCTTCAATATGTGATACAACTCAACATCAACAAAATAAAAATCCTTACAACCGGGTCAGCACGCAACTTCACAATAAATGGAGAAAAGTTTGAGGTTGTCCAAGATTTTGTTTTGCTTGGCTCTATAATCAACACCCATGGAAGCATCAGTCAAGAAATCAAAAGACACATTGCTCTAGGAAACGCTGTGGCAAAAGATCTCTTTAGAGTATTGAAAAGCAAAGATGTCACATTGAAGACGAAGGTGTGTCTGACTCATGCCATGGTATTTTCAGTGGCATCATATGGTTGTGAAAGCTGGACATTGAACAAGAGAGACAGAAAAGGAATTGATGCTTTTGAATTGTGGTGCTGGAGACGTCTATTGAATATGCCATGGACTGCCAAAAGAACCAACAAATCTGTCCTAGAAGAAGTGCAACCAGAGTGCTCCTTGGAAGCAAGAATGGCCAGACTGCATCTTATATACTTCGGACATGTAGTCAGGAGAGATCAATCCCTGGAGAAGGACATCATGTTTGGGAGAGTGGCAGGTCAACGCAAAAGAGGAAAACCCTCCACCAGATGGATTGACACAGTGTCTGCAACAATGGGCTTAAACATAAATAAGATCGTTTGCCTGGCACAGAATCAGCAAGTGTTTCAATCTGCTGTACATAGGGTTGCTATGAGTCGGACTCGACTCGATGGCACCTAACAACAACAACAACCTATCAATATATATAAATTATGTCATAATAAAATAATAAATATAATAATAATCCTACCACTCAGTGCCTTAACTTTTTAAAGAGAAAAACTAAAAAAGACAGGTTTTTTATATTTTTAGATAATTATGTACTTTGCTGTTTATTTACCCTCTTGTTACCCATGTTCCTCCCTCCCACTATTCCTTTGCCCACTACAGATACTTCCCCTTAACTTTCAAATCTCACAAATACAGTTTTTTTTTCTTCAAATTTAGATTCTACATATGAGAGAGAGCATGTGGTATTTGTCTTTCTGAATCTGGTTTACTTTGCTTGGTATGATGATCTCTAGTCTTATCCATTTTCCTGTAAATGACATAATTTCTTCTTTTTTATAGCTGAATAAAACTCCATTGTGTATACATGCCCCATTTCTTTATCCATTGGTCTGTTGGTGGACATCTAGCTGATTCCTATTGGCTGTTGTGAACAGTGCTCAATGAACATGGAAATACACGTATGTCTATGGTATGTTGGCCTGCAGCCATAGCCCTGTGGCATCTGATCCCGTCAGATCTCAGAAGCTAAGCAGGGTCAGGCCTGGTTAGTACCTGGATGGGAGACCGCCTGGGAACACCAGAAGCTGTAGGCTTGGGAGAAGGACCTGGCAACGCCCTCCCAAAAATCAATCTACCATTGAAAACCCTATGAACAGCAGAGAAGCACTGACAATGGTGTTTCCCCTGTTGTACAGAGGGTCGCTATGAGTCGGATGCCTACTCGACAGCACCTAACAACAATAAGAATGGTATGTTGAGTTAGATTCCTTTGAGTATACTCTCAGGAGTGGTATAGCTGGATCATATGATAATTCTATTTTTAATTTCATGAAGAATCTCCCTAACAATTTCCATAGTGGCTGCACTAACCTAATTCCCAACAGCAATGTATAAGTATTCCTTTTCCTCCACATCTTCACCAGCATTTATTGATGTTTTGTATGGCTTTTCCCTTCTTCTTGCCATCCAGTTTTTTATTTTACAATTACCCTCCACTGGTATAACCAGATTGACAGCCAGCTGACACTACAGCATGAAATCCCAGGATGTCTACCCAGCCCCATAAAATAGAACTGACTTGGAGACAAACAAGGAGTTAAGTTTGAGGAAGAGCAGATATTGGACGAGCATATATAATTTATGAAATTTTAAGAGAGAAATTCTATTGATTTTTTCTATATATTCATTGTTTTTAAGGTCAATTTACTATTTCAAGATTTTAAACTAATTTAATTAGCTTACTGACTTTATTTTTAAAACTTGCAACATTGTTTTGACAGACTGGCACATACAAGTAGCTCAATATATATTTCATAAATAACTGGGTGAATAGTTATAAACATATTTCCATTTATAATTTAAATTATTTTGGTTTTGAAATATCTACCATTCCTGCTTCCTTTTCAAGCTCCATGTGAGCAAGATTTCTGTAATTTATAACAGAAATTCCACTTTTTTCCCCTTTAGGCAGCCATGACCTTAATGTCCTCATTTCTTTTGGAAATGGCATTAACATTGCCCCCCACAACTATCTTTTTTGAAGTAGCAGGACTCCAAATTGACATTGTCCATATATTCATCCCTTTTTCCCAAATTCCTTCTCTTAGTTTTTTTCAACTACTTCCAGCAGAGTGCCCTTGAGTTCATAAATAAGTTAGATATGATATAGGTATAATGTAGTAAAATTTTTATTGAGTTATGGCAAAATTAGCTATGGGAAAGAATCAATAAAAGAAAAAGTTTCTAGAAAAGAAAGCTTTTTTCAAAACTTTTGTTGTTGTTGTTTAAGCTGGCTTGTGTTAAAAGTTATATGGAGCTGTATGGGTTCTGATATTGGTCTGTTTGAGGTGATTAATGACACTTAATACTCGTGAAAGGATTTACTGACTACTCTTTATCAAAGAGGGGTTTTCACAGGACTGACTTTTAGTGATGCTTTTTAAGGTACAATAGAGTACAGCCTGATTGATTTAAATATGGGGAAAACACTACAATGAATTCATTCACCATTACACTCTATTAATGTAATGCCATTCAAGCTTCCATGTGGATGTGATCTAAATGGTTTTGCAAATAAAATTTAATAAGTTATGCTTCATGAAAAAGCAATCAATAATTAATATCAGAAGCCACTAAGTGATTTATTGCAATGATCTATGTGCTTATACAAATCTATGCTTATAAAAATTTGTAGGAAATATTTAATTAACTATTAGATTTTTTATTAGTAAATTGAAATTCCTCAGTGGAAATTAATTTTATAAGTTTCTCTTCCCAGTAACATGAAATCAGGTGTGTGTTTTACAAGTGATGGCGGCAGAAATTATAACCTCAGTTCTGAGCTGATGGGTTTGGAGTTCTTTTCCTCCTTGGAAATGGAGGCTGCATCAGATTCTCTCCCTCTCTAAAGTCATTGTGAACTAATGTCAGACCCTGTTTGTTCCTCGCTTTATCTTGTTCTCACCTCACACAGTAGAGCAGGTTACCAAGCAACCACTAGCTGCGTCTGAGAGTGTCTGTGGCAACGGTACCTCTTGACATCTCCTGTCACAATGTTGCCTGTTAAGTTGTTGAGATTGTGGCACCAATGTGGTTGCCATAGTCACTCTTAGCGGTGGCCTATGGTTGCTAGTCTGAGAGCGTAGTGCAAAGTTCCTCAGAAAATTTCTGAAATAGGTTATAGTAACCATCATTTTTTTAAGCTAAACAAAATTTTGATGAGTAGCAAGAGATTAGTATGAAATGTTTGTGATAATGAGGATGACATTAATTTAGATACTGAATTGTGTAAAATGTTATTCTCCCTATGATAAAATACCTGCAAGTGTGGCATTTAAGCTTTATTTATCCATGATGTGTGTCTCAAAGTAAGCCACCTTGGGAAATCATCAGTGATGTTTCTTAAATTGAATCCTTTCATATTGAAAGTAACTCTTTAAATTGTTTTTACATAATGAGGAGTCGTATCTTCATATTGTAAAAATTATAAATATGTGCATACATGTGCATATAAGTTTTGTACTTAATTGGGCTAAGTGATGCCAATAATAATAATAACAACAACAACAACAACAACAACAACAGGGGTAGTTCCCGTTTATCACTTGTTTATTGTGTATTAGACCCTGTGTAAATATGTTATTGATACTATCTCACTTCATCTCTGCAAAATCATTGTGAGGTAAGTGTGGTTCACTCTTTTCTTTTAAATATGAGTAAATTAAAACAACAAGAAGAGAGTCGGTTAAAGGCAGGAAGCTAACAAGTACAAATCTGAGATTTTTTACAGATCTTTCTGAGCACAATGAATTTAAGCAAGTGTGTTTTGATAGAAGAGAACTACAGAGAAGAAAAATCTAGGGTAGGTAAAAAGAAAGTCAAGTGGGAAATTATTTGCCATAAAATCTCTTCTTTGGAACACTGGATCTTGAAGTTGATATAGCACCAATTTAATGAGATGTCTGAACTTATGACATAATTTGAGTTAAAGGAAAGACTCCCAAGTCTGGAAAATCGATTCTGCCTTGGAGTGATTTGAGAGTAATTTATTTAAGTGGTGATGGCATTGTGGTTCTAAGAATTAACTGGATCTGTTCTGATCAGGACAAGATGCATATGATAATGAGTAAGAAAGCATGGTCTACTTGGAGATGGAGGCTGGAAGGACTGTGAAATTGTTATTGCTGTTGGGTGCCATTGAGTAGGGTCCCACTCATAGTGACCCTATGTACAACAGAATGAAAAACTCCCCAGTTCTATGCCAAGCACACAATCTTATTCATGTTTAAGCCCATTGTTGCAGACACCATGTCAATCCATCTAGTTGAAGGTCTTTGCCCCCATTTTATGTTGACCCTCCACTCTCCAAGACATGATGTCCTTCTCCAGGGATTGGTCCTTTCTGACTACATGTGGAAACTATGTAAGGTGAAGTCCAGCCATCCTTGCTTCCAAGGAACACTCTGGTTGTACTTCTTCTAACACAGAACTGTTGGTTCTTTTGACAGTCCATGATATATTCAATATTTGTCTTCAACACCATAATTCAAAAGCATGAGTTCTTCTGTCTCCCTTATTCAAAGTCCAGCTTTCACAGCTTTACAATGTTACTGAAAAAACCATGGCATGAGTCAGGTACACCGTCTTCAATGTGACATCTTTACTTTTAAACCCTTTAAAGAAGTCTTTTGCAACAGCTTTCCCAATGAAATATGCCTTTTGATTTCTTAGCTGCTGCTTCCACAGGTGTTGATTGTAGAATCAAGTAAAGCAAAATCTTGGACAACCTGAATCTTTACTCCATTTATCATGAAGATGCTTACTGACTCAGTTGTAAGAATTGTTGTTTTGTTGATGTTGAGATGCAATCCATACTGAATGCTGTGTTCTTTGATCTTCATCAGCAAATGTTTCAAATCCTCTTCATTTTCAGCAAGGAGAGTTGTGTCATAATCATAACACAGGTTATTAATGAGGCTTCCTCCAATCATGATGCCACAATGTTCTTCACAAAGTCCAGCTTCTTGGATTATTTGTTCAGCATATAGATTGAAGAGGTACTGTGAAAGGATATAGCCCTGATGCATACCTTTCTCAACTTTAAACCAGGTAGTATCTCCTTGTTTTGTTTGAATAACTGCCTCCTGGTCCATGTACAGGTTCCCCTTGAATATGACTAAGTGCTCTGGTATTCCTATTCTTCACAATGTTATCTGTAATTTGTTATGATCCACACAGTCAAATGCCTTTCTACAGTCAATAAAACATAGGTAGACATCTTTCTGGTATTGTCTGCTTTTGGCTAATATCCATGTGACATCAGCAATGATGTCCATGGTTCCATGCCCTCTTCTGAATATGACTTGATTTTATGGTAGTTCCCTGTCTATATACTACTGAGTTGCTTTTGAATGATCTTTAGCAAAATTTTGCTTATGTGTGATATTAATGATATTCTTCGATAGTTTCTCCATTCAGTCAGATTCCCTTTCTTCTGCCTAGACACAAATATGGATCTCTTTCAGTCAGTTGGCCTGGTAGCTATTTTCCACATCTCTTGACTTATGTCACTTAAGTGAGCACCTCCAATGCTACAGCTGTTGGTTGAAACATCTCTGTTGGTATTCCATCAATTCCTTGAGCCTTATATTTCTCCAATTCCTTCAAGGCAACTTCCACTTTGTCCATTAGTACCACTGGTTCCTGATCATATGCAACCTCTTGAAATGGATGGTCATCTACCAATTCTTTTTGGTATAATGACAGTATATTTTTCCATTTTCTTTTAATGTTCCCTGAATCATTTAATATTTTCCCTGTAGAAGTTTTCACTATTGCCACTCTAGGCTTGAAATTTTGTTCAATTCCTTAAGCTTGAGGAAAACAGAGGATGTTTTTCCTTTTTGGTTTTCTATCTCCAGCTCTTAGTACATGTCATTATAATATTTGATTTTACCTTCTCGAGTTGCCCTTTTAAATTTTCTATTTACTTCCTTAACTTCATCACATCTTCCCTTTACTTTAGTTTCTCAATGTTCAAGGGCAAGTTTCAGAGTCTCTTTAGACAAGTAATTTGGTTCTTCCTTTTTTCCTTGTCTTTAAATAACCTTTTCTTTCCTCCAGTCATCTTTTGAGTACCCTCCATCCTGGGGGGCTCATTTTCTGGCACATCTGACAGTGTTTCTCTACTATTCATAGGACTTTCAATGGCTGATTGTTTCAGGAGTTGGCTGCTAGGTCCTACTAACTAATCTGTCTTAGTCTAGAAGCTCAGCTGAAACCTATCCACCGTGATGGACCTCAAGTCACCATGAGTGACCCTGCTGGTATGTGTAATAGCAGTAGTGTCACTTTCAGTATCACAGAAACATGCAAGCCCCCACAGGAATGTGAAACAAGATTGGGGAAATGGTATTAGTTATAAATAATTGGGAAAGGAATCTTAAAGATAGATGTGAGATTGGAACATATATTGTTTACTTTATAATTTTACAAAGGAGTGGATTTTCAGTTAATGTTTACAGAAGAATGACAATCTCATTTTTTATTCTTACTAAAATTTTAGGGAAATACAGTACAATTCATTTATTTCAGCATATAATTCTGACAATTGCATATAGTCATATAGTCACATCACATAATTATCCTTCCTTCCTTCCTTCCTTCCTTCCTTCCTTCTTTCCTCCCTCCATCCCTCTCTCCTTCCTTCCTTTCTTCCCTGCTCTCTCCTCTTTTTCTCTCCTATCTTTTTCTTTTATTCTGATAGCAAAAAGACTTAAGATCTGCTTTCTTAGCAAATTTCAATTATACAGTATAATACTGTTAGTCACATTATTGTACATTGTTTTTCTTAGGTGCCACTGAGTTGGGCCTACTCATAGCAACCCTCATAGGGTTTTCAATGGCTGATTTCTTTGGGATTGCTTCCAGAATGGATTGTCATGTCCTTCTCCCATTTTTGTGGTGCTGGGGATAAAACCTGGGTCCTCGGAGAGTGAGGATCAGAAATCTACCAACCAAGCTAAACCCCAGTTCACTTTTATACATTAAATCTCCATAACTTATACATCTTGTATAAATTATACTTTGCCTGAATTTGTTCTTATTTTTCAAAAGTGTTTGACTCTCCTAGTCTCTTTCCTTTCCACATAAATTTTAAAATCAGCTGTTTGATTTTTACAGGTAAGCACTCCTTGGGATTTCTGAATAGATATTTATTTCACTAAGGGATAATGTTGAGGAGAATTGACATCATCACAATATCATACCATCTATTCCATGAACTTACCCTTCTCAGCTAGTTTGGTTTTCTTAGATTTCTTTAATCAGTGTTCTTTCAATTTTAGCATAGTGTACTACATAGTGTACAACAGTGTACATGTAAAATTTACACCTAAATATTTTTGCAGTTATTGTAATGAAATGGAAATTTAAAAACAATTTTCATTGCTGGTAGGCACAAATATGATTATTACTTATTTTAGTTGAAAAATATAAATTATATATATTTATGGGGTAGAACCTGATGCTTTGATATTTGCTTATGGTTGTCCTTAGGTGCTGTTGAGTAGTGTCTGACTCATAGCAACCCTCATAGTGTTTTCAATGGCTAATTGTTTTCATATAACTTTGGGAATTGATTGCCATGTCCTCCCACTTTTGCAATGATGGGGATTGAACCTGGGCCCCACAGAGTGCAGATTGGCAATCTACCAACTGAACTCATCCCTTATTCATGACAGATATATTCCAAGACAAGCACAGTAAAAGGAAACAGCCTTGATACACTCCTTTCTCAAATTTAAATCTGGTAGTATTACCTTGTTTTGTTTGAATTGAACAAACAAAAGTAAAAGTATTACCTTGTTTTGTTTGAATTGAATTGACTCCTGGTCTATGTACAGATTCTTCATGAGAACAATTAATTGCTCTGGCATTCCCATTCTTCACCATATTATCCATAATTTGTTATGATCCCCATAGTCAAATGCTTTTCTATAGTCAATAAACATAGAGATGTTTTTGGTATTCTCTGCTTTCAGCTAATATCCATCTGACATCAGTAATGATGTCCCTGGTTCCATACCCTCTTCTGAATCTGGCTTGGTTTTCTGGCATTTTCCTGTATAGATACCACTGCAATCGCTTTGGGATGATTTTTAGCAAAATTTTTCTTGCATATGATATTATTGGCATCATTTGATAATTTCCACATTTGGATCCCCTTTCTTGGAAACAGGTAAAATTTAGGATCTCTTCTAGTCAGTTAACTGAGTAGCTGTTTGCCAAATCTCTTGGCATAAATGAGTTAAGCACTTCCAGTGCTGCATTTATTTATTGAAACATCTCTATTAGTATTCCATTAGTTCCTTAAACTTATGTTTTTCCAATTCCTTCAAGGCAGCTTCTTCTTTGTCTTTCAGTACCATTGGTTCCTGATCTTGAAATGGTTGTTCATTTACCAATTCTTTTTAGTATAATGATTCTGTGTATTCCTTCCATCTTCTTTTAATGTTTCCTGTGTCATTTAATATTTCCCCTGTAGAATTCTCCACTATTGTCATTCAAGGATTAAAAGTTTCTTCAATACCATAAGCTTGAGAAAACAAAGTGTGTTCTTCCCTTTTGGTTT
The DNA here is from genome assembly GCA_007922755.1 of Pedetes capensis. Taxonomy (NCBI): domain Eukaryota; kingdom Metazoa; phylum Chordata; class Mammalia; order Rodentia; family Pedetidae; genus Pedetes; species Pedetes capensis. Next base: position 132,133 of record VMDO01002057.1, read on the forward strand.
TCTATCTCCAGCTTTTTGTGCATGTCATTACAGTATTTGATTTTGTCTTCTTGAATTGTCCCTCTAAATTTTCTGTTTAATTCCATAACTTCTTCATGTCTTCCTTTTACTTTAGCTGATCGACATTCCAGGGCAAATTTCTGAGTCTCTTTTGACATGTAATTTGATCTTCTCTTCTTTCTTTTTCTTTTCAGTAACCTTTTGCTATCCTCATCCATGATGTCTTTGATGTTATGCTAGAACTCATCTGGTCTTTGATCATTAGTATATAATGCATCAGACCTCTTCTTGAGTTGGTTTCTGAACTCAGGTGGGATACACTCAAAGTCATACATTGGCTCTTGTCCACTTGTTCTATTTAGCATCATGATTAAAGGAAGACTCATTAACAACCTGCATTATGTAGATGATACAACTCTGCTCACTGAAAAATGAAGAGGATTTGAAACATTTACTGATAAAGAAAAAAGAACACAGATTTCAGTATGGATTGTGCCTCAAAATCAACAAAAAAATTCTTACAGCTGGGTTGGTCCACAACTTCACAATAAAAGGAGAAAAGATTGAGGTTGTTCAAGATTTTGCTTTACTTGTTTCTATGATCAACACCTGTGGAAGCAGCAGTCAAAAAATCAAACCACATTTTGCACTGGGAAAAGCTGTTGCAAAAGACATCTTTAAAATGTTTAAAAATAAAGATATAACATTGAAGATAAAGGTCCACCTGACTCATGCCATAGTATTTTCAGTCACATCATATGTTTGTGAAATATGGACATTGAATAGTGGAGACAGGATAAAAATTGATGCTTTTGAACTATAATGCTGGAGATAAATATTGAATAGACTATGGACTGCCAAAAGAAACAACAGATCTGTCTTAGAAGTGCAACCAGATTGCTTGTTGGAAGCAAGTATGGTGGGGCAACTCTTACGTATTTTGGACATGTAATCAGGAGGGACCAATCCTGGTAAAGAACATCATATTTGGGAGAGTGAAGGGTCAACAACAACAACAAAAAGGAAGATCCTCATCTAGATGGATTGATACAATGTTTGCAGCAATTAGCTTCAACATAAAGAAGATCATGTGCCTGGCATAGAATTGGGAAGCACTTCATTCTGTTGTATATATGGTTGCTATGAGTTGGATTTGACTGCATGGCACCAAAAACCACCAACACCGATATATGCCAAAACTGTCAGAGAATGCCTAAATTTGTGTAGTACCAAACTCTACATACCATATACTGTGACATTTCCCCCACAGAAATATAGGTACTATAAGGTTGAATTTGTGGGCCACGTAATCCTAGTAAGAGATTAACAGTAATAACTAATAATCAAATGCCTGCAGCTGTAGCCCTGTGGCATCTGATCCTGCCAGATCTCAGAAGCTAAGCAGGGTCAGGCCTGTTTAGTACTTGGATAGGAGACCGCCTGGGCACACCAGATACTGTAAGCTTGGGAGATGGACCTGACACCTCACTCCCCAAAATCAATCCACTATTGAAAATCCTCTGAATAAAAGAGAAGCACTGACAATAGTGTTCCACCTGTTGTACGTAGGATCACTGTGAGTCGGATACAGACTTGACAGAAGCTAATAACAACAACAATAATAACGATAATCTTTCTCAAAATGTCTTGTTATACTTTATTCGCTGTTCTTGTGATTATATGAGATGATATAATAACCATATAATGGGATTAAGTAAAATAAGTGATGTAGAAACTGGGATTTAACAATAGGCCAGTACTGATCTTGTGATGATTCATCAAAAGGCAAATTGTCTCTGTCAGGTGATCCTGAATTATGAACTACCATGATGTTGATGGTTGGATATCAGAACAAGGATGATCACAGATACCTGAAACAATGGAAAGGAATGTAGAATAAGGGGGCCTACTGTATGTGTTGTTGTTTTTAGATGCCAACGAGTCGGTGTCCGACTCATGGCGACCCTATGTACAACAGACGAAACATTATTTTCATACTTTTCTACTATTCATATGGTTTTCAATGGCTGATTGTTTTTTTGGGCTGGGTTGCCAGGTCCTTCTCCCAAGCCTACAGCACCTGGTGTTCCCAGGTGTTCTCCCACCCAAATACTAATCAGGCTCCACCCTGCTTAGCTTCCGAGATCTGACAAGATCGGATGCCAAGTATACACAAAGATAACTGATTGATTCTTTTATGTTGAGGATGTGTCTTTTGACTTTGTGAAACTCACTTATTAGTTCTTTGTTGTTGTTGTTTCTTGCAGTCCTAGGGTTTTGAACCCTTGGCCTCACACATGCTAGGCAAGTGCTCTACCACTGAGCTACACCTGCATCCCCTTTTTTTGCTTTTATTTTGATACAGTGTCTAAGTTCACAGGCTGCCTCTGGCCTCAAATTTGTGATCCTTTTGTCTCAGCTTCCCAAATTGCTAGGATTACAGTCATAGCTCCTGGCAGTATTAGTTCTAATAGATTTTTGGGATATATATGATTTTTCATACAGATAAACATTTTGTATATGAACAAATCTATTCTATTTCTTACTTTCCAATCTTTATGGTTTATGTTCATTTTTCTTACTTTGTTACATTAGTAAGGATGTCCAGTATGATGTTGAATATGGAGGAAAATGTGGATGTCTTTATCTTGTTCTATGAGTTAGACCTGACTCAACAGCACCTAACAACAACAACAATCTTAGGTGAAAAACATACATTGGTCATTAAGTATACTGTTAGCTGTAGGAACATTGTAAATGACTTTTACTAGATTTAAGATCTCTTTTGTTCCTTGTATACTGGGTGAGTTTAATAAGGAATGAAAATTGTATTTATCAAAAAATTTTTTTTATCTGTTGAAGTGATTATAAAATTTTTAATCATCTGTCTGGTGATAGATAAGTTACATTATTTTTTTCCCCTCAAAGTTGAAATAGCCTTGCTTTCTCAGGGTAACATCCACATGGAGAGGATATAATATGCTTTTATTATGTTGCTAGAATTAGTTTGCCAGTATTTTATTGAATGTTTTTTGTGTCTTTATTTATGAGGGATCTTGGTATGTATTTTTTTTATGTTTTTGTCTGGTTGGCATAGTACCACAGAAGGACTTGAATAGCTTCCCTCCCCCCCTTTTTTGTATTCTGGAAGACTTTTGTGGAATTGGTAGTATTTCTTTCTCAAATATTTGGTAGAAAATGTCAGCCAAGCTCTCTAGGTCTGGAGTTTTCTTTTTTTCTTTTCTTTTCTTTTTCTTTTTTTGGGAGTTTTTAAACTGTTGGTTTTGTTTCTTTAATATATACAGAAATATTCAATAAGTTGTTTCATCTTTATAATTTCTTATCTTTTAAGGTATTTATTATATACATCTAAGTTATCAAATGTATAGACATATACTTGTTCATAGTATCTATTTTGTGGGAGGTAGATTTCTAAGAATAACTTCCAGTGATGCTTGCCTTTAAATTATTTCTTCTTCTGTGACTATGATGGGGCATTATTCCCATGATCTCATTATATTGCATGGCAAAAAGGATTTTGTAGATGGAATTAAGGATTCTAAGAAGTTGATAATATGGTAGGTAGATGACCTGTATAGCAGGTCCTCCTAAGTAGTTACACTCTTAAGAGAAGAAAGGTAGGTACAACTTTAAAAGCAGAACAATTTTCATGTATTGTCTAAAAAGATGAAACCAGTAATATTTGGAGCATCAGAAGGACTCTATGGACCATTGCTGGTTTAAAGACAGAAGGAGCTGCCGTGAGAAGAAGTGTAGGTGGCCTCAAATAGCAGAGAGAAACCCCTGGGGCAAGGAAACAGGGTCAGTCCTAGGATATCAAGGGACTGAATACTGCCAACAGTCTAAATGAGCTGGAAGAGAGTTTCCCCCAGAGCTCCCAGGTAAGAGCCCAGTGTAGCCAATGTCTTGATTTTAGTCTCAGAAATCAAGGAGAAAACCTAGCTGAATCCATATGAAATTCTGACAGTGACAAAATAATTGTTGTCATTAAATTTGTGATGATTTGTTATGCCAGGGTATAAAAGCTACAGCACTTTTACGTTCAATTAGATTCTACATGGTCTCTTCTTTTATCCCTAATTTTGGCAGCTCGCATCTTCCCCATTCTGTTCTTAATAAACCAGGCTAGAGGTGGATTGATTTTACAGATCCTGGTAATGTCCTAGCCTTTGTTGTCACAGGTGTTCTCTACAGTTTTTCAGACCTCAAATTTTTAAGAAACACTTTGTTCTTTACTATTTCTTTCTTTTGTGTTTTTGGTTTAATTTGCTCTTCTTTTTTTCTGGCTCATTAAAGCAGAAGCTTAGCTTGCTGATTTGAGACCTCCCTGGTCTTTCCATATAAGTATATTATAAATTCCTCTCTAGGCCCTGCTTCAATGTATTCTACACATTTTGATGTGCTGTGTTTTTAGTTTTATTCAGCTCAACTTATTTAGTATTTTCTCCTTTGATCCATGAGTTATTTTGAAGGGTTATATTATTTCAAAACATATAGAGATTTTTCTAGTTGTATTTCTGTTTTTGACTGCTAGTTTAATTCTGTCTTGGCTACAGAATATGTGTTGCATGATTTTAATACCTCTAAGTTTAAGTTTATTGAAGGTCATTTACAACTTAGAATATTGTTTCTTTTTTTTTTCCTTCTTGCTGGGGGTTGATCACAGGGCCTCCAGTAGGCTAAGAACATTTTCTCCCACTGAGTTACATCTATGTACATGTTACACATATTCTTGAAAAGAATATGCATTTTGCTATTAATGGATGGAATATTCTGTAAATTTAGATTAGGCCCAAGTTAGTTGATAGGGATACCTTAGCTATTTCTCTATATATTTTTGAGACACATCAGTATTATAATTTATCATCAAACCTTAAAAAATTTGGAAAACCCTGTAGGAAATCTGTACAAAATTATTTGCACAAAATTATTTACTGGTTTCTTTCTTTCTTACAATGTAAGAACAACATCTGGAAGCCCTAGACTCAGAGTTGATGGCACTAAGGGAGTTTCACTTTGCCTGTTCACAATTTCTATCTGAATAGCAAAAGAACCCTTAGCTAACTGGTGACAATATCAAGTGGTCTTTTTCATTACAAGTTAAGATATTCCTGGTTATTGGTAAACCTACAACTGTACCACTGTGGCATCTGATCCCATCAGATCTTGGAAGGTAGGCAGGGTCAAGCCCGGATGGGAGACTACCTGGGAACACCAAGTGCTGTAGGCTTGGGAGAAGGACCCAGCAACCCACTCCTAAAAACAATCTGCCATTGAAAACCCTATGAATAACAGAGAAGCACTGACAATAGTGTTTATTCTGTTGTATTTAGGGTCACTAAGAGTCTGACACCGACTGGATGGCACCTAACAGCAGCAACAAAAAGTTATTGGTATGACTAATAATTTTCTATTTAAACTTGTGAAATTTTGGCATGTTATGAGGTGCTAATCTTATTTAAAGTTCTTATTTTAGTTGTAGCCCTCTGACACTGCTCTGGCAAGGGGAGCATGGAGAGTACTGCATTGGTACTGTCAGTGGAAGTAGATGTCCCATGTTCCCTACTCAGCCTTCACTGACACTGGAAAAAGGGGGGTTTCTATTATTACTGCTTAGTAAAACATGTTACCACTTGGGTTTGGCTAATCTCCTGATGCTCCTCTAGCCCTGGTTCACATTGTCTCATCAGGGAGAAGGATGGATTTCCTTACTGCTGGGTGTGATAAGACATATGAATTCCTTATATGGTCTCTACTGACAATTCAGAAAGAGAGTATGTCTGAGAGAAGTGCTTACTGAAAATAGATCTTCCTGTCTTTGTACTTGGTCGGCTACCAGGCCATCCTGGCAGCAGCAGACGGTTTGTTTAGCATGGGAGTTCAAAGTTCCTAGTTTTTGCATTGGAAGGTTGAACATCTAAGCTTCTAGCTTAGCCTTTACTGGCTTGGTTGGAGGTGGACTACAGTTTTTTTTTCTGTGGCATTTGCCTGGATTGGAACAATTACTATCTAAAAATTATCTGTCTTGCTAGGTTGCTCCATTCCAGGTTCATTGTATAGAGAAAGGATTTTATTAAGGTTTATTTTTGTCTATGGTTGTTGCCATTTCTGGGTTCCTGCCTTCTTCAGCTTTAAGTGTGAGGTCTGAGGCAAGAACAAACTTTAGAGAAGTCACTATAATGTGGTTCCTTGAATTCTGAGGTTCTTTACTCGTCCACCTTCTTCTCCCTCTTTTTCATAGTCCTTCAAATATAACTTCAGGGATTTTAGTTACACTTAGCAGAAGGAACAGTTGTACTTAATGGGAAAAGTGCATTTACTTTATCTTTCCATTAAGATGACTTTTAAAGATATGTTTTCTTAGTAGTTTTATTGCAAAGTAAAGTTGTTCTGGATAAAGTTAAATAATCAAGGGAGAATTTTTCAAGGCTGCTACATAAGGGATGGAAGTCAACTTCACTATATCACAAAGTTGGAGAGCTTTTCTCTCGTGGTGAAGAGAAGAGGTTTACTTAAGCTCACTGCCCTGGAGGTGCCAGGTCAAAGGGTCACATCTGGTGATGGTCTTCTTGCTGACAGAGTTCCAAGGTGGTTTAAGACATCACATGGTAATAGATGGGTAGTGTATGTGCTGTATGTGCATGTATGCATATGTGTGTCTTCTAGTTCCCCTTTTCGTATAAATCCAGTAATATTCAACAATGAGAACTTCACTTTAATGACCATATCTAAACCTAATCAACTCCTAAATGTGCTGGGAAATTTTTAGGAGCTAAAGTTTTAGGGAGATTATAAGGCAATTTTGTTTGCTAGTCATCTTTATGGAGTGAAGAGTTTGTTTTGTTTTGGTACAATGTGAAGCAAGGTTCTGACTAAAGTTAGACTCTTGTCCTTCCATAGAAATGGATTGACTAGGAGCTGGGCATGGTGGCACACACCTGTTATCCCAGTGGCTGGGGAGGCAGAGGCAGGAGGATCGCAAGTTCGGGATCAGAGCCAGTCTGTATAATTTAGTGAGACCCTGTCTCAAAAAAAGTAAAAAAAAAAAAAAAAAATGGGCTGAGGGTGCAGCTCAGTGGTCTAGCACTTGCAAAGCATGCAAGCATGAGGCCGTGGGTTCAATCCCCAATACCAGAAAAAAATGAAAACTAAAAAAATAATAAAAAAAGAAAAGAAAAGAAATGGATTGATTGGAACAGTATCTTTCTTGATGTTTACATTGTGAAGGTGGGGCTTTTTGCTCTTTGAGAAAGACATTTCTGGATGATAAATTGGGTAGGAAACTTTGATATCCGAAATAGGACAATGAAGAAGTCATAATTATGTTTTCTAAGACAAATTCCTTACATAAAGGAAAGTCAGAGCCTAGAATAGGGAAGAAGCCTGTTATAAACTTCAGGTAAGCTGAGAGGAATGTTGAGGGTGTCTTGATCATATATAGGTATTATGCCTCATCTACTCAATCTTCTTCTTCTGCCTTCTATATGCATACTTCCTAGGTGACACACATAAATATCATTATGACCCATTGTTTTCCTTCAATCAATTTTTCCAAATTAAGTGATGCCTTTAATATGCACCTGAGAAAAAACGTGCTACTTCTAAAGACTAGGTCAATAAGAGTTAACTACCGTAGTATAAACTGATAGGAGAATATTTATTAGAGCTATCTCATTGGCCCTGTCCATATCCCTCGTGGTTTATGATTTGGCTTTATGCATTGAACATGAGCTTTCTGATTGATATATTCAGATGGGTCTCTGAAACTTCTTTAAAGATCTTCTGTTGCTAATTCTCCCATCCAATTTGATCATGGCTGTTATATAATACAAGGAGTGAGATTCCTGGATAGACATCCAGGATAAACATTAATGAGGAAGGACTTCAAATTTCAGACCTGACAAAATCTCTTTTAGAGTGAGATACTAGCAAAGTAATATCCACCACCATCCCTACTGTGTGCTAAAGGTTAGACAATAGATTCCTCAAATCCCATAATTTTCTTTTTATGTACTTCTAGACAAACTCCACATTCAAACAGTCTAGTTTCTTTTAAATAGAAAGATGGAATTTAGTAAGCAATAGCCATATATTGTAAAGTTTTGCAGATTTATACAAAGAAAGGAAGGAAAGAACTAGAATATGTATATTTACTTCTTATTGAACTTACTATTCAAAATGGATATTGGCAGCCTTAAAAAACAAACATCACACATATTTCAGAGGCGACATTCATCTTTTAGAAGCTAAAAAGAATTGCATTGTTTTTAAATACAGAGTTTGAGTGGTGTCAAAAGTTTCTTTAGATCTCTCCCTTTCTTGGACTTACTTAAAAAGTGAATGATACATAGAAGATCTTCTTGCACAAAGGCAAGTTGTTATAAACTTATGCACTCAAAAGCTAGCAGTGCAAAGCAATACATTTGTGTGTTTCAAATGGCTCTCATATAGCAATTATTATAAAGACAGGAAAATTTTATTATGTATGGAAGTTATACTACAATATTTAAAAGCAGCCTGATAACTGCCATAGCTTTATTCTCTCCTTCCAAAGGACCCCCACCAGGGAAATGTCACTTTAAGGTAATAACTTAAAAGGCCATGATATAGTATTGAAGAAATCGTGCAAAAGATAAAGACAAGTGATCTGACTCTTAGCTTAAGTTCTGTCACAACCTTGGCACAAAAACTTGGAAAAATTTATTTATTTATTTATTTATTCATTCATTCATTCATTCATTCATTCTTATATTTTTCAGTGCTGCAGGTTGAATCCAGGGCTTCACACCTGCTAGGAAAGTGCTCTGTCACTGAGCTTCATCCTTAGGACCCTTTTATTTCATTAAACTTGATTTGCTTTATTTGAAAAATAATGCACAAATTTTTTATGCTAGTATTAGAGACATGATAGACTTTGTTGTATTTTAATCATGCTGAAAAGACTTTTTCTACGGCCATATCTAGGATCATGATTTGATCCTTGTTATATTTAATGTATATTTATAGAATAAAAACTAGTCTTATAATGGATCTGTTTAATGTAACACTACTTTAACTCATGAGAGGGCAGTATGAAAAATTTGCCCATCTGTTACATTTCCCATACGTAAAGTATTCTAGATAATTTTGGGAAAGATGGTACATAAATGTAAGGTACTATTGTGTAATATTGGATGTTTTTCTAATTACAGTACATGAATCATTAGAGAGTATCCAGCAAATATTTTGCTATTATTATCCCAAAGATCTCATAGCTAGTGAATGATAGAATCAGGATTTTGAGCCTAACTGTCCATGGAGCGTGAGTACCTTCTCCTCATGTGCAGATAGTTCCTTACTTTCTATTCTTGACTTTATGAGTGTATCCATATCCACCATTCTGTTTTTCATGTACAGAATGGCATTAAATAAATTGTATGAAAGATATATTATTATAAAATAGACTTTGTATTGGATGATTTTATACATTTCTTTGGTAATATTTTTGTTCTGAACAAGTTAATATAATAGGTTAGGCTAAGGTCTGATCTTTGGTAAGTTGTGTGTATTAAATGCACTTTTTACCTAAAATATTTTAAACTTACTATGTTTTGGGGGGACTGGAATTTAGCTCAGTTGGTAGAGCACCTGCTCTACAATCTCTGAGGTCCCAAGTTCAATTCCCAGCACCACAAAAATGGGAGAAGGATGTGGCAATCCACTCCAGAGGCAATCCTGAAACAATCAGCTACTGAAAACCCTATAAGGGTCACTATGAGTTGGACACGACTTGATGGCACCTAACAACAACAACAACAACAACAATGTTTTTTGGGGGGTGTAATCCTATTGTATGTCAAGGAGCAATTTTACCATGTACTCTGCTGGGGAATTGCCTTTGAGTGAAATAAGAGACCAAATATAGATCTTTTCTAAGAACTGCATTAATATTCAAGCAAAGTCATGCAAAATAAAGCATATCCTAGATAAGCTGAATCTTAAATGTTCATGTATGGTTTGTGACTTGTAGTTATGTGGTTGAACATAGGAGAAATAACTCTACAATAGATGTACAAAGATTCTGAGATATATCAATCTTATTTCTGCACACAATAGACTCAGGGAGTTAAGCAGTGCTATTGCTTGATGTTCTCTGCTTGACCTTAATTTTCTCATCTTTACATTGATGAAGTTGGAATAAATGTGTAGTACCTGTAGTTCTTCCTTCATGTAATAATCTTCCTTCTGTAAATATAAAATACAGGGGATTCTATTCATCTAGAAACTGCAATCTTAATTGCTGAAAGTAGTTTCTACCTCGAAATTTTGAGAGATAAAAGAAAATCAAGTCTTATAACTCTGTTTTCCTTCTTGTTCAAGGTTGTGAGAGTTATGCATATCCTCACTTCCAATAAATTAAGATTCATCATGAAAAGAGGCATGCCCAGGTAACTTGCATGCATGATGTACCAAAGGATGTCACTTTGGTTTTCACTCATTTTGTTCTCTTTCTTTCCATCTTTATCTCTCAGTGTCTTGAGGTAAGTGTCTGAAAGCATTTAATACTTGCTCATTTTAGACAATGTATTGCTATGTAAGTCTACCATGGTCCATGATCCAATTAGGTCTGACTGTATAAGAAGATTTTATGATATAACTCCTATGACTGTGTTTGAAGCACCCATCAAAAAGGAGATAATATGAATACAGAAGGCACTGTACTCATCAATTTACAATATCCTTTGTTGTGAGAACCTTGGGAAAATACTGACATGAAGGTGGAGAGCCAAACAACTGCATATAATAGATTTTCTTCTCTCTGCAATAGTTGGGGCTAGTAAATTATGGTCATTGTTCATGAGCATAGAATGCCATTGTTGTGGTTTGAATCTAAAAAGTCCTCCGTAGGCACACATGTTTGAATGCTTGGTCCCCCACTAGTGGCACTATTTGAGAGGCTGTGGAACTATTAGGAGGTAGGAACGATCTGGCAGAAGTAGGTCCCTGGGGGCAGGCTACTGAAGGTGATACATCACCTCCAGTTTCTTCCTGTTCTGTTGAAATGTGAGGAGAATTCCTCTCCTATGTGATCATACTGCCTGCTCCACCTTGACTTCCTCAACATTGTGGATTGAAACCCTCAAAAACTGTGAGGCAAATAGGCCATTTCTTCCTTAAATTGTCAGGTGTTTTGGTCACAGCAACATAAAAACTAACTGATACAGCCATATGCCAACTACTCTTTCATAAAATCAAGGGTGTTATTCATGAAATGGTCATGAACAAAATTTCCAAATGTGTTGCTTGAACACAATTTGTTTAAGAGTTCCTGCTGGGTTTCTCTTTTTAATACACACAATGGACAGATTTGGAAAATATTATATAGTCATTAGGCATACCTTATACATATGTGAGTTAGAGAAAATTGTCCCTTTGTATCACAAAGTAGGCAAAAGGTAGTTCTTACTCTATTTTGCAAAAAGCCCATATTTCTGCCCTTAAAAATATTATGATCTTCTTTATTCCCTTTATTGGTAAATGTTGGTGGGGTACAGAGTAATACAGCATTTGCTTTTTCTATTATGCAACTATTATGTCACTTTTGGTTATACTTTTATCAACTTACAAGGTTTATGGAATCTTTTGGCTAATATGTAGTAAAACATATGCATACTTGGGTTATGTTCCCTTGTTTTTCCCATGTACTTATGAAGTTCCATCATTTACATTGAAATTTTCCTCTCTCTCTTTATCATTCTGCATTGGTTCTCCTCCTCACCCAACCTTCTGCAATCTTTGCTTCCCTCTGCTAGTTTCCCACCTTCTTTTTTCTACTCTTGATATTATCCCTTTTCAATAACTTTAATTGTGCAATTTAATATATCAACTTATATTGGATTTTTTCTTCCTTTAAATAAGATTCAGCTCCTACATATGAGTGAGAACATATGGAATTTTTGTGTTTGAACTTGTGTTCATTCACATAAGATGATATTCTCCAGTTCCATCCATTTTTCTGAAAATGACATTATTTCATTTGTTTAAATTGCTGAGTAATATTCCACTATGTATAGGTACCATAATTTTTTTCATCAATTCTTTTGTTGATGGGCATCATGGTTGGTTCTATATCCTTGCTATTGTGAAGAGTGCTTCATTGAATATGGAGCTGTAGATATCTCTGTGGTAGGATGATTTGTCTGTCTCCTGTTGGCTATATTCTCAGGAGTGGAAAAGGTGGATCATATGGAAGTTCTATTTTTAGTTTTCTGCGGTATCTCTATATTGATTTCCAAAGTGGTTGAACCAATTTACAATCTCGCCAACAGTGTAAGAGGGTTCTTTTTTCTCTACATCCTCACCAGTATTTGTTATTATTTGTTTTGTTGATCTTAACCATTCTTACTGGAGTTAGGTGGGATCTCAGAGTTGTTTTGATTTGCATTTTCTTGACAGCTATGGAGGGGCTAGGACTTAGCTTAGTTTGTAGAGCTCTGCTTTGCAATCTCTGAGGTCCTGAGTTCAATTCCCAGCACTGCAAAAATGGGAGAAGGATATGGCAATCTGCTCCCAAAGCAATCCTGAAACAATCAGCCATTGAAACCTCTGTGAGGGTTGCTATGAATCAGACACAAATTGAGGGCACCTAGAAACAACAGCAATGGCTAGGGATAGTGAGCATTTTTTCATGTGCTTCCTAGCCTTACAAACTTCTTCACTTGAGAACAAAGATGTCCAATCTCCCCTATCTTATTCAATATTGTGATCAAAGTTGGAGCCACAGCAATCAGATAAGAGAAAGAAGTCAAAGGGATACAGATAAGCAAGGAAGAAGTCAAATTATCCTTATTCATGGATGACCTGATCATTTACCTAAAGGACCCCCAAACTCCTCTAGAAAACATTTAGACCTAATTAACTCCTTTAGGAAAGTAACAGTATACAAAATTAACACTCAAAAATCAGTAGCCTTCCTTTATATCAATTGTGATCAGGAAGAGAAGGCAATTAAGGCAACAATCCCTTTTATGATAGCCCACAAAAACCTTAAATACTTAGGAATCAATCTAACCAAAAATCATGAAGATCTCTATAAAGAAAACTTCAAAACATTAAAGAAAGAAATTGCAGAGGATACTAGAAGGTGCAAGGACTTCCCTTGTTTATGGATTGGGAAAATCAATATTGTAAAAATGGCTACACTACTAAAAGTAGTTTACAGATCTAATGCAATTTCTATTAAAATCCAAATGACAGACTTTGTGGATACAGAAAAAACAACCCAAAAATTCATTTGGAAGCAGAAATGCCACATACAGCTAAAATAATATTGAGCTACCAAACCAGTGTAGGGGATCATAATTTCTAACTTTAAACTGTACCACAAGGCTATTATAACAAAAACAGCTTGGCAATGACACAAAAAATGGACCTGACAACCAATGGAACAGAATTGAAGACCCAAATAAACACCCACACAACTATATCCACCTGATCTTTGACAAAGGAGCTAATGATGAAAAATGGAGAAATGATAGCCTCTTCAACAAATGGTGTTGGGAAAATTGGATATCCATTTACAGAGAAATGAAATCGGACCTGTACCTGTCAATTTGCATGACAGTTAACTTGAAATGAATAAAAGACCTCAACATAAAACCAGAAACCTTAAAACCACTAGAAGAAAAGATAGGAAACATGCTCTAACACATTGACATAGGAAAGCATTTCCTTAAGAAGACTACATTACTCAGGAAATTGCACCAAGAATTGACAAATGGGAATATATAACATTAAAAATCTTCTGCACAGCAAAGGAAATAATGAACAGAGTTAAAGGAGAGTGAATTGGAGAAAATCTTTGCATCTGACATATCTGACAAAGAGCTAATATCTAGAATTTACAAAGAACTCAAGAAAGCAACTCCCAAGACAACAAATAACCCAATTCACAAGTGGGCATTGGAATATCATAACTCTCTAATTTGTTAGAATGTCTTTTGTTAGAGGATAGGCTAGAAGCTGAGACCAGACACAGGTCATCAGCTCTAATGAGTAGAAAAATCAGCTCCTAAATTTGGATATAGATTTTAGAAGCACTCCCAATCTGAGCAGGCACATGGAGACAGTGCTGAATACTCTACCATTTGAAAATCTTTGCTATTGCATGCATTTGATATGTAACAGGGTTTCTGAATGCTTAAAATAGCTAGACTCAGATTCTTGGAGATTCTGTTTCACTATTATCAAAAGATTTGAAGGGTGGATGGGCCAGTGGAAAGGAGTTATTCTTAGTTTTGACCAAGTCCTGGAGAAACTTCCACTGGCTAATTGCAATGGCACATGTCTCTAAATCCTAGCAACTCCAAAGGTGGAGGCCAGAGGATTCTGAGTTCAAGGCCAGAGACAGTCTGTGCAATTTAGCAAGATCCTATCTAAAAAAAAAAAAAAGGCAGGCAGTGCTGCTCAGTGGAAGCACTTGCAAAATATGTGTGAAGCTCTGGGTTCAGTTCTCTTAAGTGCCACAAAAAGAAAGAAAGGAAGGAAGAAAGAAAGAAAGAAAGAAAAGAAAGGGGGGGCGAGAGAGGGGGGGAAGAAAAGAAAAGAAAGAAAACTTCCACTGACATGTTAAATACAAGGCATTGAGAACCAACTGCTTCTCCTGACCAAAGCATTTATTAGCTCTGTTATTTTTACCTGCTGCTTTCTTTTTCTTGAACGTGTTTTTCCTTTTTTATTTGATAACTTTTTATTATTTATGAACTGATGGAGAGTTAGCATGTTTCTTAATATCTGAGATCCTATCTTCTCATTTGCAAATCAAAGACAATCCTACTGCCTTATCAAAAAGTGTAGATTTAAGGAAAAACAAAACAAAACAACCTGATGATCTTTCTGCCTCACCCTCTCAAGTGCTGGGATTATAAGCACGTGCTACCACACTCAGCTTTAAATATATATATATATGTGTGTGTATATATATTGCATATTATGTATTATATATATTTATGTATATAAATACATAATATACATATATAATACATAAAATACGTATATACATATATACAATCATATATATACATATATATGCTTTTAAGTAGGGAAGTAATCATTGTATGAACAGTAGTAGTACTAACAGCAGTAGTTATAGTAATATCTGTGGGAGTATCTGTAACAATAGTAGTTATTTTTAAACCACATTGGCCAGTAGTGGCCGAGAAAGAGTTACAATAGAGGAAATAATGTATGTGTAGATATATGTGTAGTATATCATAATTGTTAAGGCATGTAGTATAGTCAGCTGATATTATTAAATTCTCTAAGATTCCTAAAATCTGGTTTGTTTATGGTTACACTTATATCTACTTACATAATTTATGAAACTCTGATTATTATGCGGTAAAAATCATATGTAATTATTGGTTATATTCTCATGTTTTTCCTATGTATTCATGTAGTTGCATCATGTAGCTTGAGATTGTCTTCACCTCCTTTTTAACCCTCTGTATTATTTCCTCTCCCCACTTCCCATTCCACAATCATTGCTACCCACTGCTAGACCTCTACTTCCTTCTTTCTACTTTACTTATCTTTTCTCTTCTTAGATAAGCCTGATTTTTCTTTTCTTTCTTAAGTACATATCTACATATTTATAGTTATTCTCTTCCCTTCAGTTATCTTTAGCTCCTAGATAAGAGTGAGAACATATGGTATTTCTTCTTTTGGGCCTTGGTTTGTTGGCTTAGCATGACATTTTCTGCCTTGATCTTGATAATTTATGTCTGAATGTTCCTATTGGGCTTGTTGTTGGCTTTCTATTGCCTTAACATGTATTATTAAGTTATTTATTTGGGCCTTCCCTGACTTATTGATGAAGGCACTCATGGCTATGAACATTCCTCTTACAATTACCTTTGCTGTATTGCATAATAGGGGATATATCCATGATAGGATATATTTTTATCCTTGTTTTATTGTAGAAATATTAAAATTTCCTTTCTGATTTCTTTGATCATTCAGCAGAGTATTATTCAGTCTCCATGCATTTGTAACATTTTCAATATTTTTCTTTGAGTTCCAGTTTCATTCCATTGTGGTTTGATAAGGTACAGGGGATGATTTCTATTTCTTTTGTATTTTGGAGCTCATTTTTGTGTGTGAAAATGTGGTTTAACCAAAATTTCCATGTGGTGTTGAGAAGACTATGTATTCAGCATCTGATGGATGGAATATCCTGTAGATGTGTGTAAATTCCAGTTGGTCTATGGTACTATTCAAATCTTTCATTTCTTGGTTGATTTTTTGCTTTGATAATCAGTCTCTTGGTGAACGTGAGGAATGTAAAGCTCCAATAGTTATTGTGTGTGTTCCTTTATCTCCAATAAAATTTGTTTTATGAAGTTGGATGCCCTTGTATTTGGTGAGTAAATATTAAGTATCATTATGTGTTACTGGTGGGTAGTTCCTTCTGCTAACATGTACTGTCCTTTGTCTCTTCTGATCAGTTTGGAATTGAAGTCTAAACTGTCCAAAATTAGTATTGCATCTTCTGCTTCTTTTTTTGTTTCCCACATGCTTTATATATTGTTTTACAGCCTTTAATTTTCAGCCTTTTATGGCCTTTATGTATGAGGTGAGTTTCTTGAATGCTGCATATGAAGGGTTTTTGTTATTTAATTCAATTGGTCAGTCTATATCTCTTGAGTGATGAGATAAGACCATTTACCTTGAGAGTAACTATCAAAAAATGCTTATTTTCTGCATCAATTTGGTACTTAGTTCTGATTTTTGATTCATATTTGGCCTATTTTTTTCTTAAGTTCCCCTCATGTTTATTGCCCACTCATTTTATGTTGTATTTGGTGTTGTCTTACCTCTCCCACATGTGGTATTTCATTGAGGATCCTCTGCAATGCTGGCTTGGTGGCTGCAAATCATTAAACAAGTCAATATTATGGAATGTCTTGAACTTATCATCTATTATAAAATACAGCTTCACTGTGTAATGTAATCTTGGTTGACAGTTATTCATTTTTAGGATTTGGATGTTGTCTGGCCAAGCTTTCCTTGCCGTTTACATTGTTGTTGAGAAGTCTGCTGTTATTCTGATGGATTTGCCTACGAAAGGGAGTTGATGTTTCTCTCTTGTAGCTTTCATAGTAGCTTCTTTGCTCTGTAGATTTAGCAATCCAATTAAATTATGTTATGGGGAGGATATGTTCTGATCTACTCTAGGGTTCTGAATGTTTCCATTGTATAGGTATCAAAACCCTCACCTTAGGCTTGAGAAATTCTTATCTAATATATCTTTGAATACATTTCTTAATCCTCTTATGTTGTTTTCAGTTCCTTTATGAACCTCCTGAATTTGTAGGTTTTGTTTCTTCATTTTATCAAGGAAAATCTTACTCATGCTGCTTCATCTTTTTATCTTGGCATTTGAGTGAAGAAGGTCTGCTACTGTTTCCTCAGGTTCAGCTGTCCTATTTTCAGCTTTGTCTAGTCTGGATACTGAAGATTCTACTGTAATACTGAATTTATTTATATTGCCGTGCATGCCAAGGAACTCTGCTTGATTCTTCTTCAGGATCTACATTTCCCTAGAGAACTTTTCTTCCAAATTAGAAACCTTTTTGTCCAGTGAATCAATTGCTCTCATGGTGGTGTCTATAAGGCCTTTTAGCATATTTATAAGCAGGGTTCCAAATCCTCCATCAGGCATCTCCAAGAATCCTGAAATTATCCTTTGAGGGGCTTTGGTCTGTAGGATCTTCCCATCCATCTTGGCTTTTCATATTCTGTGTGTTTTTCTGCTGAGGCTTGCCCATTGCTTGGTCTGTGTGCTAGGTCTCACCTCCATGTATAAAGAAGTTTCCCCCTGACATTCCTATGAGTTTGGATATTCATGGGACACTGGCTCTTTTCACTCCATCATTTTGGTTACCAGCCCCCAACTGCACAACAGCCTGTGTCTTAGGCTCTCCAGACGTGTGGCACTACTCTGCAAGGTGAGCACTACTGGGCCCCAAATATGCCTTATTCTGAAAAAGCTTTCTTAGGCTTAGGAATTCACCAGGATCAACCACTCTTATCAGTCCCTCATACTCACCAGATTTCTATTTCTCTCCCTTAAGCTGACAGTTCCGGGGGCCCCAGAGGCCAGAGCAGGGACCATACCTCCCTGATAGAAAAGAAAAACACAATCCGTGGGTCCAAGACTCTACAGTGGGGCCATGTCACCCAGCCTCCTCCCAGGAGAGCTCTGCAGACCTCTGCTTCTCCCCTCCCCACTGAACCACTGGTCAGCTTCAGACCCTCCTGGAGGGGTCCACCTTACCTTCTACCATCTGCACCATCAGAGAGGGCTCCACCACACTTCTCTTTAGCTGTGCCCCCCATACAGGTTGCTTTTCCTTATGTCACATCAGCTGTGCACAATTGGGTGCATAAATTTGAATAGCAGTCATATTAACTGGCCTTCCTTATAAGTGCATGGATATTATTCTATCACTGACAGCATTTACTTCAGGATAGCTCTTGAGTTTCCTTTTTTGATGATAAATGTAACCTCTTTCTCTTTAAGTTGTCATTCCAGACATAATAGATCATATGATTATCTGATTCAAAATGGCCCATGCTGGTCCATTTTAGCTCACTGATGCCTAGAATGTTGATGATTATGTGCTTCACTTCCCTTTTGATGTTTTTTTTTCTTATTTTCCTAGATTCATACTATGTATATTACAGGTTCCAATTATTGATAGTTGTTTATTGTTTTTTTTTTTTCTTACTTTAAGTTATGCCACACCAGCAAATGGAGGTCCCTGGGACTTTACTCCATTCTTGTCATTAAGATAGACTTTTCTTTGACGAGGTAATACTTCCCTAATCATCTTTTGAATGCTTTCAAATCTGGGGTCTCATTTTCTGGCACTATATCTGACAATGTTTCTCTGCTATTCATAGGGTTTTCAATGACTGATTCTTTTGGGAGTGGGCTGCCAAGTCCTTCTGCCTGGTCTCTCTTAGTCTGGAAGCTCAGCTGTCCACAATGTGTGGCCCTGCTGGTATCAGAAATACTGGTGGCATAACTTTCAGTATCATAGCAACATGCAAGCCCCCCAGTACAGCAAGCTGACAGGTAGGTAGGTGTAACATGCACATGGCTTTGGATTAATAGTCTTATTCTTTTATGATGATTATGGACCTAAGAAAATAGTGATAAAATATTAAACCTGAATTATTATTTTTGTTGTTGTTAGGTGCTGTTGAGTTGTTTCTGACTCATAGTGATCCTACGTACAACAGAATGAAACACTACCCAATACTGTGCCATGCCTGGCACTATGCCAGTGCTTCTTTACTATCCATAGGGTTTTCAATGGCAGATTGTTTCAGGATTATTTCAGGAGTGGATTATCTGGTCTTTCTCCTGTTTTTGTGGTACTGGAGATTGAATCCATGGCCTCAGGGAGTATACACCAGAGCTCTACCAACTGAGCTAAACTCACGTGAAAAGCTGGATTAGAAACTGGAAAAAACAATTTGTTTCTACAGATGGAAACAGTTAAATCTATCACTGTTAAGACTTGACAAAGCCTTCAAAGCTTGCTAGTAATGGATCCAAGAACAGAACTTAACTTCAAACTCCTGAATTATTCCTCTTTGCAGTATAACCTCTCAGATACCTTTCCAGTTTGCATACTTAATGGCAAGATACTTAAGTAATCCTATTTTTTAAAGTGCCACCATGAATCAGGATCATGAATCTTCATCTAGTTAAATGAGTTTTCTTGTACAAAGTATGAAGCATGTCAGTTTTATGTAGCTGTTATTCAATTTTTTAAAAAATAGTAGAGATGAATTCAGGGCCTTGTGTCTGCTAGGAAGAAGCTCCACCACTGAGCTTCACTCTCAGCCCCTTTTTATTTATTCTTTATTATGAGACAGGGTCTCACTAAGTTGCACATGCTACCCTGGTCTTGAACTTGGAAACTTCCTGCCCCAGGTCCACAGTCACTGGGATTGTGGATGTGCTTCTCTGTGTCCAGCAATTGTCCAATAATTCTTAATGAGATTGTGCCAGATGTAAATGGTGTTAAAAGAGAACACACAAAATTACCAAGAGACAATCATTTGTAATGTCCTTCAATACCTCCTCAAAGACTTTTCTTGCTAATCATGGAAGCAGTTGCCTATTAAGCTAAAGTTTCTCTTCCTGGCATCCCTTATTCTCCTATGGTACCAACTCCAGACAGAGGTAGTTTGGTATCCTTGTTCTATCACTTTCTAGTTCTGTGCTTTTTCCTTCTGCATCTCAATATCCTCAAAGACAAAACAGGGATAATATTAATGTATGCCCCATAGAATTATTATGATGAATAAATGGGGCTAATAATTTGAACCAGGAACATGTTAGGTACTTAGGAAATGTTGACTTTTATCTTCCAATCACAATAGGCCTGAGCTAGTGAAGCTTTTCTCCATAAGTTGAAATAAAAGAAGATTAAAAGAGCTTGTGGCTCTTCTAAGGGGAACTTCTCCTTTTTACCACAGTGAAACTAAAGATTAGAGATGTTGTATAAGTTTCCTGAAGTTAGAAACAGAAGTGGTATTAGAAGCTAATTCTCTTACAGATCTTGTGGGATTTCAGTGGGTGGATGGGCATGGCTGTAGCAAGACTCTTTACTTCTTTTTGCCTCCCTGAAGAATGTAGCACCTCCAAGCATTGAGGTATGTAGTATTGGTACTTTAAGATCTCTAGTCAGTTTTCCACAGATAGTGATGTCTCTGATAATACAGTTGGCTGGTAGGTATTATTATTATTATTATTATTATTATTATTATTATTATTATTATCATTATCATTATCATCATCATCATTATCATTATTATTACTATTACTTATTCAGTGGTCCAAGAAACAACCAATTCTGTGAGTAAGGTGATATAGGTTTTTGTTTAAAGGGTAGCATTGTCAAACATGGATTAGTTTTTTTTAAACAAATAGGAAAATAGGAAAAATACCAGGGAGATAAACTGAGGTTTGGGTTTAAAGAATCAACTGAGTCTTTGCACCATCACCATTTTGTGAACTTAATTCTAACTACTAAGCACTAGTAGTTTTTAAATTGATGTTTAGAGTCTTTAGAGAGACTACAGCTTTTCAGAAATATACAAGTGGTACAACAATATAGTACTAAAAATTGGTGCTTCTTTGTCACAGTTTCTGTTATGGAAAAAACATTATCTTCTATGATTCCTACCCAATATTTCAAAGCTTCCAAAGACATTAGAGTGCTCCCTATACGTGTAAAATCCCATTCAGAGCTTTTAAATTAGTTCCCCTCCCAAAATATCAAGAAAAGTTTATTATTGCTTTATTTAATAAAGTAGGAAGGTAATCATTTGATAAATTCATAATTCCTAATATCAGCTAATAGATGATATAACATGACATACCAATTTTCATAACTTCTTCAGTGAAAGAGACAATGCATATGAAATATACATATTTAAATGGGCAATTGTCAATAAATATTGGGGTTTTAGTTTGAGAAATGGGCTTCTAGGAAAAAAAAAGGCAAGCCAGACTGCTATGTGAGAATAATTATATCATGTAATTTGCATGCAAATATATTTAAACTAAGGAAATAATTCTAAGTTATTCATAGCATAAGGTTGACTTTGTATTGTCATTATTCTCCACATAAAATACATCTATAAATCATGCTTTTAATGCAAAAGAGAATAACTGAGGTGAAAATACAGTTTTCTCCCAGATGTACAAAATCCAATTGAATATTCCACGTTGAAAGAGGTAACTCAATTACAGCATATTGGAATTACTTGATAATCTATTATATGTAAGCGGTTTAAGCAAAATGTTCCTCTTTACAACAAATTAACTTTTTCAAAGGAAGTATTTCTCCTCTTTGTGTAAGGTAATAACTATTTATTTATAAACTACAAAACATGTAGCATCATTATGCCTACAGCACTCAGAAATTAGCAGCTATGTATTCATTAAAGAGAGGTAATTACTTTCCAGATATTTTGCCTACAATCTTTTATTGACCTCCTAATGTGATTGCTACGCTTAATAGATTGATGCAGGTGTTTGAGCAATTCTTCTTACAACATATGAGTTTGGTACATAGGTTCAATAATAATTCAGACAGGCACATTTGCTTAATAATCTTAACAGGCAAGAAAAAGGAGCCTGCTCGACATAGGAAAATTATCAATTGACAGCCCCAAGGATATGGAAGAGGAGGGCAAAAATTATAAAATATTTTTATGGTAATTGATTTGTAATTGTTACTGCCCTCATTTGATCTCATTAGGAAATAACAGTTTTTGAGGCTAGTCACTAAAATTATTTGAATTCTAATGGAGAAGATATTTGTGGAGTTTCAATTCATTTCCTTAGAGATGCCACAGAAATATTCATAGATCACTATGGGCATGAAAATATAGGCTCACTAGTAGAAATGATAATGTAACAATAATTTCTTCTTCCTTGGGGTGCTATTTTTATTTGTATAGGTTTTTCATCTAGTATTTCTTCTGACAAGAAGCAAAATTGAAAAGGAAGTCTATTATGTGGATTTAAATTAAAGGAGTTTGGAAGGGGTGATTACTTTCTGTTAACATTGCAAACTGCCAGATTTATTAAAAATGATAAGAATTTGAGCATCTATAAGGTGCATATGTCTACATATATAAACATATAACTATAACTGTGTATATTTTATGAGCACTTCATGCAAGCACAATGAAAAATGAGAAAATTCTTAAAAACTATAAAGTTAAAATTGTAAGTTCTCACTTTGCTATATACTGAATCATAATTAACAATTTTTAGAAGTGTGCTATAGCTTTAGTTTATTTCTGTTCATAATTTTTCTTTACATACAGAAGATATTCTGAGACAGGAAAATGTATGATTCTGGTGTAACCCATTTTAAATATGAATTACCTTTATTTTTAGGCGCTCTCAAAGAGGGCAAAAAGCTTGGCACTGATCCTGTTGGTTTAGCATTTCTGGCTAACAAAAGTCAAATGATTTAAGTAACATTTTAAAGGAATTCTTATCAAGATGATGTGGCGATTAAATCCAAAACCTTGATATCCAATCGCTCTAAAATCACATTGTACTGCGGTCTAGAAAATACTAACAAGTGTTCTTCTAGTGTTAGTATTATATGGCAGTATAATTTTTTATGAACATAATACAAATATCCTGCACAGTGCTCCCCCTTTCAGTGCTTGCAGCTTCGGAATCAAAATGTCACAGCAAATTTTACTTTCGCTAATAGATTGAGACTTGTATACTACATTAGTGAAAGAGAACAGTGGTGTTGTATTGTGCCACAATACTCTAAATTATAGCTTGATTCTATTTTGTCTCCAAACAATAACAGAGGGGTGAGAGGTATAGGTGGTTGTTTATTACCTTTTTGAGTAAAGTTCACCTTTTCCGGACTTCTCTATGTGCATTGTCAAAATATCACATTATACAATTCACTGGAATTGAACTTATTGCTAAATACCCATTAGGTTCCCAAGAGATGCTTCACATTAATTGTTTAGTGAAAGCACCCTTAGGCTATCACCAGGGAAGCACATTAAATGCATAAAAAGAGAAGTTGACAGAGATCCCTGTAGAACAAGATGCATCTACCAAACTCAAGACTCTTCTACGAAGAATCCTATGAGGCAGTGTTAAGGACATTCATTGCGGCATGGGTAGTTTTCCCCCTTCTTTTCCTAGTGGCACAAACACACAATTTATATGAGAGAAAAGGTGATGCTAGAAAATTGTAAGAAAAAGACCGCTCTGTAACTATGAGCAGAATTAGCTTATGTGCCTTAGTTCTGAGGCATCCATGTAGTTTTCAGACAGAAAAAGAATTACAAAAGTTAGAGATGAAAGATATTATCCACCTAATAATATTATAAAAGAATAATGATGGCAAAGAGGGAGGAGATAAGTTTTGAAGTAAATGTGAAGAAAGTGGTAGCAAAGTTTTAGGCTAATGGTCAAATAGGCTGATACAGAGGAAAAACTCAATCACAAAATGAGTGACAGTGAATTCTGGCAAAATATGTTTTCATGTCTGTCTGCCACATTGCTTCTGAAATGTTTTCCTTTCTGAATGTAGTACAGATTTTTATCACTCTCCTGTTTAATTACAATTGCTGGTGAAACTATTGTACGTCTATTATGCACTATTATGTTTGTTTATTTCACATCATTTGTTTAGAATGTTTCTAAAAAGTAAATGTAAAAAAAACAAACAAAATATGTGCTTAGTATCTTAAATCTCTCCACCTCTTTTTTTGTTGTTGTTGTCTGTGTTACTGTGAAAATCCCACTAGAGGGGGCACTAGTAAAACAAGAAGCAGGGTTTTTAACTTGCTTTCTTTTCCTTTAGAGGTGAAAAAAAAATAACTCTTACCCTTCTCCTCTCATACTTGGATATTTTGAAGCGGTTACAGGAAAACTGTGAAAGTGAAGATGCCATATGAAGAAAACTTCAGGTCTTTAAAATACTTCCATTAACTTTAGTTTTTAAATCTTTTATGTTAGTGTGTTGTAGCTAAATGTCAGCTGAAAGTAAAAGTTCTTGGTTAAATGTCAGTAGAATTTCATATACATTCGTGTTGTGCCTGCTGAAAGCTGAAATCTTAAAGACATGTTTCACTCATGTGATTTTATTTAATTTTTAGTGATTCTAGTTGTACATAAGCTTATGAATGGTGAGAATTAGTTGTCAAGTTGAATCTAACTAAGGCAAAAACATGAGCTTCACTTTTAGTTTATTGTTTGAGTCTCAAAAAATCTAAGCTAAGAGAAAAACATACTATCTCTTTTAAATGCATCCTTACTAAGTGTCAAAATTTGCCAAATATTATTGACTTTAATATAACTATTGGTTTGATGCTATATTTTATTAGTATTATTTGTCTTAGTAAGTCATATTCATTTATGAAACTTCCTTGAGGGACTGAGTTAGCAACTAATGATGTTCATATGACAGAGGTATGACCTGAGTGTTGAATCCTGAGGGTAAACGGCTTGCGCCACCTGTTAGTCCACGGGTGTGTTGGCATCAGTGGCCTGCTCAGGAAGAGCTAAAGCAGTCGCTTTCCCCAAACTTTTACACTTCCTACTTTATAATGCTGATGAAAAGCTTGATTGTCAAAAGCTGTAAAATACCAGGTGATATCAGATTAAATAAAATTGCCTTTTCTAAATCCTTGTCATCGTGTTTGGCAGAAGGTGTTCTCCATAGATGTTGGCAATGTTTTCTTACATAATATTGTTTATTCACATTCTTCAAACCATGTACCTTAATATATGTGGTCTGGCTAGATTTTCATGTTGTGCTACCTTCCTTAGTATTTCTGTCCAAACTTTTTCTGACTTTAACACAGCTTTTCTAGGGAAAAATGGTTACTCTTTGCTTGAAGTACTTTTTTCCCTGACACACTAAAATGTTATGGACTGGTATTTCTTCTGCTTTGCTTTTGGTAGACTATCAGTATTTCTTACAAAGGTCAGAAGTATGTTTTTGAAAATTAAGGTCTAAGTTCCCTTGCCACCTAAGTTTTTCTGTCACTAAAAATAACTCTGAGAAAAATAACTATCATGTGCTGTAAGTCAGAGTCATTAGAACACTCGATCTGGAATATGTCATTAGAAATTACTTAGCACATATGCCTCAAATAAATGAGACTTGAAGTTTAGAAGAGTTAAATGACTGTCCAATGTCACACAGCTAGTGGTGACCAGAACCATAATTGAAACTTGGGTCTCTGGTGTCTTTTCAGAATTTTGTTTTTTAAATTTAAATTTTATATCAGATCATTTTCTTATTTATTTGGAAAGTTTAAGATTTTTGTTAGTAGCTAGAAAGTGGTGAAATGCCTCAGAGTTAATGAACATTGGCACAGCACTTTAGAGTTCATGAAATCTGTTTCTTAATATGGTCACTAACAATGATGTCTTGGTATGTGACGGAACTTTTTATGTTCGCTTACATTGCAAGAAAACTTTCCTGATTTCCTTTAGCAATTTCTTCTATTTTATTAATATGTACTCAGGAAACGGCTGGCACCTCTTTCTGCAAACTGTTAAACCAGTATGAGTGGACTACAACCGCTTTAGGAATGATCACTTAGGGTACTCATTTCACTAGTGCTAAATTACACCTTCTTTTCTCCTCCATTTTGCTGTTCTGTGACCTCAAGTTTGTAATGGACATGAAGAGTTGCGATGGCATTTGGTGCCTGGGGCAGTGTCACCAACGTGGAGAGATCTCATGACACCATTACCCCTTTTATCCTAAAGAAGGGAGGGAAGTAGGAGGAGAAAGATATTACTTTGATCTCCAATTCCCTGTGGCCAAACACTTTTCTCCATCTCTATTTCAGAGGTTACCTATTGACTCCCTTGGGATGAATTTGGTGTACTGTACAATTTCAGTATTACAAGAACTATGGAGATTGACATTCGGTTCCCTTTATAGATTCATGGTGATTAAAATAACTCGCTCAGAGTCATTTACTTAAGTTATCTACATATTTGCCAATTTTTAAAAGATTCTTCTCTTAGAAGGGTTGCAAAACTACTTAGTAGAAAAGGTGGGAATAAAATTTAGTTTTCTTTAGTCAAAGCCCAGTGTTTTCTCTCAGCTGTAACACTTCCCATGCACCATTGACTATGTTGCTGTCAATATTATACACATAATTTGCTTCTGAGGTTTTCACTTGTTCAACTTTTCAAATTAGATTAGATTGAAAATTGCAGTTTTTGTAAGTATTCTTTAATGTTTACATGAAATACCCAATTACATGTAATAAAAGCTATATGAAAGAATCCTATTTGTTGGTGGGGGGTGTCCTATGATTTGCTTAGGAATAACAGAAGTATTATTTCCATATTATAAATTCACCATGAAAAGTTTTCCTATTTCTTACAATGCATAGTTTACTCCCACTTCCCCTCATTTTAATTTTTGTGGTTGTTTTACTTTTTGTTAACTACTAGAGATTGTGTTCTTTCCAAAATAATGTGTGTTTTCAATTTTTTAAAGCAGAATAAAGTTGGCCAGCCCTATAACATCTAGGGACAGAAATCAGTACATGATGCAACTCTGATACATTTCCAAATAATTGTCCTGCCCAAATAGTCTCCAGCTAGTTTGAGAATTTCTATTGTTTCACAGTTCCTTAGCTGACTAGGATAGGGAGACAAACAAAGGATAACCAAATTGCTGGGTAATACATTTGAAGCTATCTGGCTATCTAATTAAGTAATTAGGACTCATTGCCATAGAACCTTGAGTGATTGGCTAGAAGAGCACATTTTAATAGAAGGAAAGAGGTAAGAGATTGAAAATAATACCTAAGGACAGGTAGGATATTGCATCCAGGGCAGCCAGGAGGAACTGCAAAGGCAGTAGGCACCAGGGGATGGGGCAATATGTGTGTCAAAAGGGATTAGGAAACCAGTAAAGCAGAAGTGGTCCATAGATCAGCAGCAACAACAGAAAGCCTCACTCACTTTTAAATTTATTTGCAATCATTTAGTACTTACTGTGTACAGGACATTACACTAGTCCCTTACAATAGAGGAAGGCTTGTATTTTTATTCAGTCCTCTAGTATAATAAGTAAGTTGGCTACAAATAAAACATCTGAAAAGTAGGTGTGTGCTCTAACCCTGCAGGCAAAATCTACACTGTGGATTTGCGCCTTGGCCTCAGTCTGTCCCTCTTTCCTTCCCTGGGTGATTTTTCAGGGGACACAGTTGGAATGAAAGAGCAGAAATGTAGAAGTGGGAATGGTGGGCTGCTCCCACCCAGAGAATCATCAACAGGTATGCATGTAGCGTCTTTGAGTCCGGGAGAGCTGACAGGCTTGGAGCCAGCTGTGCCTTACACTTGATAATAATAATAATATCCACTTAGGGGTATGGAATTACTTATCACTACTGGTGGAATTTTTGCCAAAGGCAAAAAATGAAACACCGGATGAAAAATGTCCTCAGTCCATAGCCCATTACACTCATGTACCGTTAAGAGCTGATTAACTCAGTGACCAGGAATAAACAGTACTCTAGTTATTGTTATTATTATTTTGCTTTTTAAAGACATTGAGAACTACAGGAGTCAGAAAAAAACAGCAATTGATAGGGGTTAAAGAAATAAATTTTATAACAGAACTCACATGTGTCACTCATGTCTGTTAGGGGCCTTCCTTCCTACCTTTTTACTTCATTTTTCTTTACCTGTCCAACTTTCTTCTTTCCTATGGTCATTTTGAGGCTGAAGACAGGGACTGGAAAGTGGAAAGTGATAGGATAGTGGCCTGCTCATTGTATGTTTATAAAACCTGCAGGTAGACACTGTATCTGGTTATGTTTCTGTGCCGAATGTGGGGACTACTGTCACATTCCTTAACTCTGCTTGTCTCATTTATTTATTGCTATTCTAATGCAGGGGATGTGTGCTGTGAGACACTGCCAGGCATATGCATAACTGTGACTGTGCACTTAGTGGGGGTCCTTGCCACACTCTGCCCCTTCACATGGCATTGTCACAGGAAAAGGGCAGGCAACCTCGGACCCAGGCTGTGCATCTCTGTGAGGCTGCGTTTCTGCCTCTGAGAAAAGCTTGCATTTGGGCTTTGGATTCCCCGGCTGGGTTTAGGAGCACCTTGTCTCACCCATCTGTTTCTCGTCTATATTTCTCTTTCCTTTGTGTTCTTGGCGTCTGGCCTGTTTTTATTTGTGGTTTTGTTTTATAAACTTCCGCTCCAGGTCCCACTACATTTCTGGTGTTAGGGAATCATGTTAATTCTACTTGTTTGAACCTCATTTCTGAGTTTTTCTGGGTTTCACAATCCAGTAACTTCAGGGGAGATCTCTGTTCTTCCTTCTGACCTGTGATGAGTTACAATTAAGGTGCCAAAGCACCACTGCTTCAGAAGGAAACTCAGCTGTGTTTTTTCTCTTTTCTTCCTTTCTTTTTTGCTTTTTTTAATCTCTCCTTTTCTCTGTCCTTCCCTTCCTTACTACATTTCTTTCTCTTTTCTCATCTCACCTTTTTCTTCTGTTATTTTATTCATTTTATATTGGGTGTACCAAAAAGTTCGGAAATCAGTATTTGAGACTTGCCTAGTTATCATGGTCTGTATTGTTTCACAGATGAGGATACTAATTATATGATTAAAAATTAGCTAATAAAATTCTCCATTTTGGTATTGCTTCTCAAAGTGAAATGGATTCTTTACAGAGATATAGCTTCTAAAATTTAAAGTTAGCCCAAGTTGCAAGACCTGATATTTGGGAAATTCTAGCTTAAGTACAGAAATTGCTATTTTAAGGAAAACAAATGAACAAACTCTGGGTGATATCAAATGAATTAATAAAAATAATGTTTCCAGCTGAACATGGTGGCAAATGCCTGTAACCCCAGCACTTGGGAGGCAGTAGCTGAAGGATTAAAGCAAGTTCCAGACCAGCCTGGGCTATGATGTAATGAGTTGTAGGCCAACTGGGGACTACATAGAAAGACCCTGTATCAAACAAACAAACCACAAAAGTTTCTGAAACTTAATACTTGATGTCTATTTTTGGTATTTGTGTTATATACATTTTATTCTGTTGGAAAACATTTAACAATTTATATGATGTTTCACCGCGTAGGTATCCTGAAATAATTTGATAAGAATATAGACAATGTTTTCTAAGAATGTAATTTATAATTAAAGATAAGGTATAGCAAATCATCCAACACTAAGTCCTATAAATGGTATTTACAAGAAGTAATTCTTAAAAGAAAAATGGCAAGAATTTTCTAAATACTTATTCATATTTCTTTATAATAAGTCCTGAAATCCAGAAACCTCTGGGGCCCTGAAGATTTATAAAATTAACTTGGTATAAAAAGATGATGTGAACAGACAGGAGGCTATTTATAGTCTTTATTTATCTGGTTACTATGAATATTCATATATTTCACTACAGAAATGTTAATGTGTTCAGTGATGATCCAACCCGAGACCTCACTGAGCGTTCCATGCAACAATGTACATTTTAAATGTTTCAAAATTCTGAAATAAAATATCTATCTGGCCCCATGTTTAATATAAAGGATTGTAAATCTTTGGGTTATTTTTTAAAAGTGGACTGTAGTCCCTCACATCTAAAGAGAACAAGTAACATTCAGAAAAGGAAGTCCTTTGTCCAAAGGTAAAAGCTGTTATTAAAACCATTTTCTTTTTTTAATTCAACAAACTTTTATTAAGTATGCCTTTTGAAATTCCCTGGAAGATGCACATTTCTCTGGCTTATTTCTTCAGCTACTTGCTTAGGCTCTAAGAACCTTCCCATGATTAATCAAGGGCCTCTTCACAAAATCCAAACATTTGACTGCCGCTCATCTGGGTAAACAAGGGAATTTGATGTCTTCCTGCTCTGCCAAGCTTAATACTTCACTACAGATAATATCAATGCTCAATCTATACCTCCCTTCATATCTCTGAAGAAACCTAGGGAATAAGAATTTTCATGATTCTAAAAAGCAGTGTGTTTAACTTTTAGCCATTCAATGAATAGTGCATATTTATGCATTCTAATTTTATTGCACGGGGAAATACAACTTTTCAAAGAGACATTTTTAGCTTAACACTGCATTACTGTTAATCATTAAAGTTCTGCACACTATTTACATTCAAGAATCTGCCATACATATTTTAATATATTTTTAATTAATATGAATTTAATGCTTTTAAATGTTATAACAGTGTTGAAAACTATCCAAAGCAAAATATTAGCAAGAAACTACATCGTCCAAAGCTCTTTATTAACAGGAAAAATGATTCTTGCGTGATACATAGTAAGTATATATGTTGTTGTTGTTAGGTGCTGTCAAGTCCGTGTCTGACACAGAGCAGCCCTACATACAACAGGTGAAACAGTATTGTTAGTACTTTTCTGCTATCCATAGGGCTTTCAGTGGCTGATTGCTTTTTGGAGTGGGTTACCAGGTCCTTCTCCCAAGCCTGTAGCACCTGGTGTTCCCAGGCAGTCTCCCATCTAAGTATTAACAAGACCTGACCCTGCTTAGCTTCTGAGATCTGTCGGGATTGGACACCACAGTGGTATGGCTGCAAGCAAGCATATACATATATGTATATGTACATGTATAGCAAGTATATATGTCCAAGTAAGCATGTATAGTATGCATATATGTATATGTGTGTTTATATAAATAAGTACATATATTTATATACATGTATGTATATAGTGCATTTATATATTCATGCTATTTAAGAAATTCCTGTAGTAGTGCAATAAGTTTAAATTTATTTATTTCTTTTTTATTAACATATTAATTATATATATCAATGTGGTTCTAATATACATACCACAGTATACACTAATCAAATCCATCCTCTCTTTGTCCGCATCATGCCTTCCCCTCTTCTCAACCACTAATAGTCAGATATTCAGGCCAACTTTTGTTTTTCAACTTACATATCTGACAGAGAATATATGATACTTCTCTTTATGTTTCTGGCTTATTTCATTTAACAAAATGTTCTCTACTTTTACTCATCTTGCTGGATCTAATAGCATATCATTCTTTTTTATGGCCAAATGGTATTCCATTCTCTCTCTCTCTCTCTCTCTCTCTCTCTCTCTCTCTCTCTCTCTTTTTCTGCATGTGCATAGATTTTTTTCATTCATCTGTTAATTCACTTCATTTTCATTTCCAAAATACCTTTTGATATGTTTCAGGTCAAGGCTAGACAAGTCTGGATATATAAAATTAAAAATGGACAAAGCAAGCCATCAAATGAGATACTTTCCATCAATGTCATGGGGGACCCAGTGGATTCTGTTAAACATTTGCAAACCTCATTTTACCACCACCCCTCTCCTCAATGCCCTTTATACTATCTTCAGGTTTAGACTTCCCTGATCATGGCTTTTGCATTGGCCCTTCTGCTTCACTCCTCGAGTCTGTTCTCTGCTTCCCTTAAAGCTCTGCTTCCTGTACCTGGGTCTCCCTTACTTCCCTTCTCCCTTTCAGTCCACATGCAGAGCTACTGATTACCTTAGCTCAGGAAAACTCAGTTTATACACATTAACATTTGCTGAAGTTGGAGGTGAGGAGTCCTTGTCTGGGGCTAATGGTTTTGCCATCAGAACATAAGTAAGAAATGGAATTCTTTGTATTTAAATAAAAATTTATTTCAAAAGGTGGAACTACTTTCCCAGTTGTCTATTTTTACTGTCTGATTCTAAGAGGATAAAAGATTTCTGAGAATTAATACGGCTGTCTGTCAATTGTGGTGGTTCTTCCTTTAGTACAGCATCAAATCCTTGGGCATTTGTTACTTTGGAGGCACAGTCAAGTCTCCTATTAATGGTGGCATCAGTTTTATTTTTCTGAGATAAAGAGGCATACTTCATTTTTTTCTAGCAGCTGGGAAATTATGCCATAATACAAAACAAAAAGACATTGTATTACTAGTCTTGAGATTTCCAATCTGACTTGATTGCAGGAGGTAGGATTGAGCCCATTGGGGCAAGTACTCCTATATATAACTGTGCACTCAGTTCTCCACTCAACCTTTTAGTATTAAAACCCTTAGAACAATAAGCTGTGAAACTGTATTCTAGTCCAGATCCTTATCAAGAGGGTATAAGAATAGTAACTTTGGGAGAAAAACAGAGAAATGGCTGTTCCAACACTGAGGTTTATCTCTATGTAGCAGTGTGGGTCATTGACTGAGATTCTGTGAAAGATAACTTAGCCCAGAGTGGGAGTCCAGAGTGGGAGTTTTTAGTGTCTTAAGTATCAGAAATTGTTCTTTTCAGAGGTAGTTGTTGTTAGGTGCCATTGTGGTATCCAAACCATAGTGACCCTACGTACAACAGGTAAAACAATATTGTTAGTGCTTCTCTGCTGTTTATAGGGTTTTCTGTGGCAGATTGATTTTTGGGAGTGGGATGCCAGTTCCTTCTCCCAAGCCTACAGCAGCTGGTGTTCCCAGGCGGTCTCCCATCCAAGTACTGACCAGGCCGACCATTACCTTAGTTTCCAAGATCTGATAGAATTGGATGCCACAGGGCTACGGCTGCAGGCTTTTCCCAGCCAGGCTGGACTATATACTTTCTGTCACTCTCTCTCATTTTAATTTGAATTATTAATATATAACCCTGCATGTAACATCCCCACCCCACCAACAATACTCCAGGACAACAAAAACAGGTAAGAAAGGCATAGAGAGGTATATAATGAAATATGAAATGTGAGAAAGTCTTTCAAGGACTTATATATTACTCCCTGCAAAAAGGGCTTTAAACATCTCAGTGAGCGTTTGGTTTTAAAAGTCACCAAGTACCTTCAGGCATTCAGTGAAGTTTCTCATAAACCTTAAGAAGAAGTGGAGCCACAAAGTTATTTCCATTCAGCAGGGTAATATATTACTGATTCTTTTCAAGAAGAAGGACCAGAAGCATAAAGAAGTCATATTAAGCCAGACATACAACTGGTGGAAGGTGTGGAGTTTGTACAAGGCCTCATGGCACGTCAGGGAGATGACGGCATCCTAATGCAGGACATTTCAGTACTAACAATTAAGTTTTTATTGTGTTGAGTCACTAAGATGGCAGATTTCAATGTTTTCTCAAAGCTAAGGCAGCTAACTTCTCTGTCCAGTTTAATTGGGTGTCACAACAGATTTCTAGTCAAGGAATACCAATTTACAAATATCACCTTTAAGAGGTGAGGTTGAAAACTCAGTAAATGATTACTAGACAATTATGTGCTATAATGATGATGCCACACAATGTCCAGCTACAAATATGAAATGATGACTTAAAAAACTTTCAGAAGAACAAATGAATAATTTTACATGAGCAGAATATTCTGATAAATTCAAAATTTGTTTACATTTGATTGAATTTATGTGGAAATGCAATAAAACATTTAATTTCTGCTCTTTCTTCTTCTTCTTCTTCTTCTTCTTTTTTTTTTTTAGTACTGGGGGTTGAACCCAGGGCCTTGTGCTTGCATGCTTTGCAGGTGCTGGACCACTGAGCTGTATCCTCAGCCCATTTTGTTTTACTGTTTGAGACAGGGTCTGGCTAAATTACACAGACTGCCTCTGGTCTTGAACTTGAGATCCTTCTGCCTCTGCCTCCCGAGTCGCTGGGATTGCAGTCATGAACCACTGAACCCAGCTGATTTCTGTTCTTTCAGACTCTCTATCTGGAGGCATCTTCATGTTTGTTTTTCCAACATGAAAACTCAGAAGAGATGACTTGTCCTTTATTGCACATTGGGTCACAGTGAAGTTTCCTATGAGTTCTAGAATTGATTGTCAGTGTTTCACACATAACATTTTTCCTCCAGCTAAATGTTATCTGGAGAATAGCCATCACATGTCTTGGTGCCTGGAATTTTTTAGTGCCTTCAGTGAAAAATTCCTACTTCTCTGCTCATTTAACTGGGCTGTGGTACTTGATTAGATATTTGAATGAGAGGCAATGAGTTTCTATAACCCCATTCGATTCCGCTTGAGAATTTATGTGCTATTTGTAGAAGTGAAACTATTGACTTGACTTGAACATCTCTTATTGCAGCCATCCTCCAGACATGTGTTATAGTGTGGTGAAGGTTACAAACTGTTCTGGAAAGGTTGATCATCAAAACTATATTATATCCCCACATAACTATCTAGAATAATAGGTATTCATTTCTCTTTGGTTCCAAAGTTAAGTGGTCTCTTAGGAAAGAAACATTCAAAATCCATCCAAACTAAAAGTCCTGGAAATCTTAGGAAACAACTCAAATGTTCTCCATTTGCAGATCAGACCCTGCAAGTTATCTTAGCTGCTGGAGATCCTTGGGGATAGTGTACATTAGAAAATGTGTTCCAGTGCAATGCTATTTCCTGAAAGAGGTGAGCTGCCGTGACTCTCAAATCCTGAAAATAGGACACTCTCTTGGCAGTACCTCCTGAAAAGAAGCTACTCGTTGGAAGTGGAAAAAACCCTGCAATTATCCAACACCAGACAACTTCTTGAATCTAGCTCACCTAAGCTATTTTTTCCCTACTCTGAGAGCAAAATGAACGCTGCCAGCAGTCAGAGGGCTAATGGTCTCTTTCCCCCCCCCGCCCCCCCAGATTGTTTCCCTTCCTCCCCTCTGAAACCTGAAGCAAGGGACTGGAGAGACTTCGGGAGCCTCTTCACGCTCTCACTTCACAGGCGAGGAGGTGACAGCTTCACCAGGGACTAATGCAGTCCGACATAATTGAATGTGGCCTGGAGCAAAGCAGCTGCCGGCAGCCACTCTTGATTGTAGCTGTCATCAGGTAGAGCCTGATGCAGGAAAATACATTCCAGGCGAACGCCATCCCACCACTCAGTGCCATGGTGATAGCTTATTTACCCTTACACTGTGACCACAGTTTTGTAGTTAATAATTGTCAGTATCACACTGCCGATTGAGCGCAAGCGCTGGGTCTTTGAATTATCAATAATCTTTTTAGCCATCTCCTTCCCTCCACCCCTCTTCCTCTTTTCTCTCTTGTTCTCTTTCCCCTGAAATTAAAATTTACCCCAGGATTCTGTTTATTCAACAGAATTTGATCTGATTCAAAGTAGACTCTATTCATCTTTTTGATTTTATATAAATTTCGTGTGTTCAAAATTTCTTTACAAACAAAATGGCAGAATCAACTCCAAGTTCCCATATTTATCTGGAATATTATAGTATCTCAGAAAATTATGGGCCAAATTAAATTTTAAGAGGAGAATTAAATGTATCTGACATTTCTGGGTTTCTCTTTCAGTGATTACAAAAGGTCAGTGAATGCAAATAATGATTCAAAGTATTGTGTTTTCCTCCACATACATAGACATCTATTATTTTAGGCTATTAGGTTAAATTCTATGCAAATAATTTAACTTTTAAGAGTAAACATTTCATAAGCAAATAAGATAATATGTAATAAAAACAAGCATAGCTAGATTATTTGTATATTTTCACATGAAGAACAAGATGCATCATTTCATAACTTGAGATACAAAAGAATTGAAAATGGAAAGAAAAATCAGCATGATTTAGAGTTTGTGAATCATTTCATTTTAATTTTGTGTTTATTCTCAATTTAATCAATTAGTATTTTTAGTCACATACATATTTCTGACATTTGTGTCCATTTGCTTATGAAATAAAAATCAAATGCTTCATATAACATTTGCTACAATTACTCTTTAGTTCTAACCAAATCCTAAGGTCTGATTGTGGTGTGAGCTTTGTTTTACACTTAGTAAACGGAGATGCTGAATGTTTTACTGAATGATGCAAGCACACAGATGTCAGGCATTGACACTAAGATAAATGTTGGATTCATGATACTAGTTAAAAATGATAAAGAGCTACACTTTTCTAGCAAAGTCCAATTATCTCTTCATTATCCCACCCCTACCAAATTATCTCTTATCTCTAATCAAATCTTTTGGCATTTATCATTGCAATACCAATCTCCCATTCCCTACTCACAGAAAAAAGAGTGATTCATTCTGCCACTTAGGAAGGTATTCAATGAAAATATTTTGGATAAGCTGCTACGGTAATATCTGTATGGCCAAGCTCAACTTGAGCCAGACCATCAATTTATTGGAGCACTATGACTAATAGGATCAATATTTTTGTTCTTTGCTATAAAGCTAAGTCATGGCTAAACCAGCTACTATTTTTTATTTAACTCCTTACATCTGTGTTCTTAAACTTAACCAAAGAAAGGCAGAAAATTTGACTATTATCTGCTGATTTTTAACAGAAGTGTAGGCAAAAAGTCTGTTTTTTTTTGAATTCTAAAATATCCCTGTTAAGAGCCACATAAATTAGATATGCCACTTATATTTCTTAAATTTGTTGAGATAGCTACTCATTTCTCTAATATGTGAAATTAAATTTAGGATGAGTTAGATAATTTAACATTTTCTTTATTAGAAGCAAAAGAGGAAAGAAAAAGTATTATTTATTAGCTCACTGTGTATAACTTAGGAATTTTCATGTTTTATTTTCTTTGATGCTTTCAACAGCTCTTAATGTGGTCTATACTGCTTGACATTATTAAATTAGAAAGTAGGTAGTTTCAAGTCCTCAGTTGCAAATTCAGGATTTCCTATGGTTACTATAACAGGAATAGTACCTGTGGGCTGTCCTACTTAAGAAACAGGTTATACATCATTGTAGAATTTTGCTATAAAACTGCTGCAAACGAGTGTACATAATATTTTAGATGGTTTTTCTTTCCTGTAATGAATTACCTGATACCTCTTTCTGTAGATGTTAAGTCATAGATATTTCTATGGGCTAAGATTTATGATAATTAAAATTTAATTATCCAGAACTCTATAGTGTGGAAAGATATGATGGGGTGAACATTTCATTTGGGAAAAGATATTATTGTCCTGACTCCCACAAGTCATTTCTATAACTCAAAATGCCATGACTAATCCTCACAACATCAAGATGTATAGAGGAGCAAAGATTGAGGTTTGTGTTGAGGCACAAATTTAGATAGAAGTCACATGCAACCTGGGGATTTTTCTCTTAGTACCTCAAGGTAGAAATACTGAAATGTGTGGATGACTATACACAATAAGTACTACAGGCTAACATGTTGTGAGGCGCCATCCAGTTGGGTCTGACTCATTGTAACAATAGAAGAAAACTCTATCCAACACTGTTCCATACCCATGATCTTTTCATCTTTGAGCCCATTGTTTCTTCTCATTTTGAGCCATGCTCCATCAGGAACTGAAGGTCCCAGGGGCTTTACTCTATTCCCATCCATAAGGTTGACTCTATCATGAGGAGGCAACTTTTCCCC
Organism: Pedetes capensis; assembly: GCA_007922755.1. Lineage (NCBI taxonomy): Eukaryota > Metazoa > Chordata > Mammalia > Rodentia > Pedetidae > Pedetes > Pedetes capensis. The sequence continues at coordinate 170,070 of VMDO01002057.1, forward strand.
AGTTGTTTCTTGAATACTTTCCAGCCTGGGGGGCTCATTTTTGGGCAGTATACTTGATAGTACTTTTCTGCCATTCATAGGGTTTTCAATGGCTAATTGTTTCAGTAGTCTTCCAGGTCCTTTACCCTGGTCTGTCTAAGTCTGGAAGCTCAGCTGAAACCTGTCCTCCATGGGTGGCCCTGCTGGGATCTGATGTATGAAGAGTTAAAGCCCACATCTGATTCATAGGTGGTAAATCACCAGAGTCCTCTCTTACTTATCCTGGAAACAAGTAAAGAGATAATGTTATGACCCTCCATCTCAATCCTTCTATTAACTTGACCATTTAAAACAAATAGCATGTCAACCTTGAAATTTCATCTCTCTCCACAGCTTGAATTTCATGAACGCTTGAATTTCACAGCTTGAATTTCACAGTGAACGGTGCTTTATTTTACATTAAAAATTGTAACACAAATCTATGATTACCTTGTAGCTGCTAATATCAATTTATTTACATGTATAAATATAAAAATACATACACACATATAAATATTTCTCAATGAAAGGATAAAAATTTTTTTCCTAATATGTATATTAGGAATTCAATATATTAGGAACCCAAATATATTAGGAAGATATAATGGTGATTTAACACTTGATTTGGAGACATCCTGATACCAAGAAAAGTATTTTAATGGGTCTTTACAAAGAGAAATCGTCCCCAAATATTTAGATATTCTATTGGTTTAAGAATTTTAGCTATGACACATGAACAATGCAGTACAATATCAAGTGTATTGTTATGTAGATGCCTCTTTGCCAGGATCAGTTCATTTCAAAGTACAGTCAAAATCACTTGCTGATAGTTCTATGTTAATTAAAATATTATTCTATTACATGTTCTGCTCAAACTTACTTCTTTTTTATTTTTTAATGAATGGGAGCTTTGTATTTTAACCTCATCAGATGTGTAGGTAATTTTATTCCTCTTTTACTTTGCTTTAAAATTAATTCCATTATACCCTCGTGTTCATTTCACTATTTGCAAAACCAAAATATGGAAACTACTTAAATGTCCAAGTATCCACCAGTGGATGAATGGGTAATGAAAGTGTGAAACCCCCTCCAAAATGGAATATTCCTCTGTCTTAAAAAAGAAATTCTCCCTTTGCAACAAAATGGATAAAACTGGAGGATATTATACTAAGTGAAATGAGTTAGACACAGAAAGATAAATACTATAATGTATGCTCTTACTTATATGTGAAATCTAAAAATCAATCAATTTGAAGTAGAGTAGACTGGTGGTTGCCAGGGGCTGGGGTCAAGGGAGATAGAGAAATATTGGCCAAAGTGTACAAAATTTCCATAAGACTATTAAGCTCTGGAGACTGAATGTACAGCACAGAGAGTACAGTTAATAGTCATGTATTATGTAAGTGAATTTGTTAAGAAAGTGAATTTTAAGTATTCTCACCATACAGACATATAAAAGGCAGGTATATGAGATGATGAAAATGTTAATTAGCTTGATGGTGGTAATCCTTTCACAATATATGTGTATACCTGGCAATCCACTCCCAAGAAACAGTCAGCCATTGAAAACCGTATGAGGGTTGCTATGAGTCGGATACCGACTCGAGGGCACCTAACAACAACAACAAAGCATCATACCAAATACCTTAAGTGTATACAGTTTTTGTCTATCATAATTAAATAAAGCCGGAAAAATTTAAATGCATTTTTACCTATCAGCAATCAATTATTTTGCCATTAACCAACATGACAGCCATCCTTTTTGTTTTATTTTGCTATGACGGATCTCACATTATTTAGTAACTGTACACATAGTTTGCAATGGGGCTATATAGGAGTCTTTTCAGGGAGTTAACTTAAAGTTACTACTGTAAAAGAAAAATGAATTATAATCTACAGGTAGAATTGTTCATTATACACAATTTAAGGTAGACTTTTAAAACATTATTAGTGCTATTGGAAACGGCGGAGAGGAGGCATCAGACAGAGGCATCTTTGCATCTTTTAAAAATACCACCTCTTCGGATGCAGCTGTCCTGGTGAGCAAGGGGGAAACAGGAGCTTCTGCTGGGTGATTGTTTTGTGGCTGCTGACAATGAAGTTGTTCTTCTCAGAGGAGGACTCCATGGTCCGTCACGCGAGTGAGACACAGTTGGCTGTATTTTCCCGAACATGAAAAAGTATATTTTTAGGACTCAGCCAACTATGACTAGTCAGCTGTCGGATTGTATTTAGATTTGGGGGATGCAGTCAGAGGACTGAAACCACTTGTTTCTCTCTCTCCCTTTCTCTACTTGTCACTGCAATGAAGTTGGCTCTGGCTCCAGGGAGCCCTTGGTAAAGTACAACGCCCAGGGCTATGGGAGATGGAGGCCTCAATAACTGATATGAAAGGTCCTTAATTAAGCACTTAGCATTTCAAGGCAGTCATCACGGCTCGCCCACAGCCCGATCTGGCAGTCCGTCACTGCCGATAGGCCACCTAGAAGACTAACGTGAGTTGAGTGGAGTCTTTTGTACTGGAGGCGAGGCGCCCCGAGGCACAGGCTGATCCGGTGACCCTCCCAGATACACTTTCCCTGCCGGAAGGAACAGGGTATCGCATGTGACAACACTGCAGCCGGCAAGGGATTTCTCCCTCCCCGTGTCCATCCACACCCTGAGAGAGAGAGCGGGGCTTTGGGGACAAAGTTAGGATGACACGGAGCCACTTCCTTGGCTCAGCACATCAGGACGAATACCACCGGGCCCCGTGAATGGATAATGATGACTGTGTTATGAAGCAAATGAGAGAAACCCTTGTCAATTATTTTGCAATTACCCAGGGCTTTGAAAAAAGTTAACTGGGAAAGAAACATTTCCTACCCCACCCCAGTACATCATCTGCTGGGCATGAAAGACCAGAATAAACAGAGATGGGGAAGTTTATCTTTATGTTAAGGAGCAGGGAGGGTTGGCAGCATTAAAATGGAAAGGGTTAATGGAATGAACTATAGATTAAATTGTAAAGCAATCAAAGAAAACCAAACAGTTTATAGCAGAGAACCATCTTTTGGTGTTTGGGTCTGTGTCAAGCCATGGATGTGGAAAATTAAAGCCATACTGAGGAGGGAAATGAACCATGTCTAATACATCCCCAGCAATAAAACGTTTTCACTAGGACTGTAAAACTGTGGCTTACATTAGGAAAAAGAAAATCAAACTATATGTCAATTCCACATCATGGGACATGAAGTGTCCACAAAAATTTATATTACTATTTAGAAGTGTTTCATTCTGGTGTTTTATTGTGATTGGATGTGCCCTCCTCAGTATCTTTTGACTGGTATGAAAATGATTTGAACTACTTTTTTAGCATTTATTTTACATCTATTACCTGTTCTATTACTTTTTATTATTTTATTGTGCTTGTGTAGAGGATTTTGCACAGTTTTCATTATAATGTAACATTAAGTCAATTTATTTGTGTATTACATGCTGTATAATTGCACCTTTTTCTAGAACAATTTGGATTTCATTATCTAACAAATCAGCACTGTTACATTTCTAAAAGCTCTTGTTAGAAATCAAGTACATTTTCAAAGTAGGACAACAGAGGTCAAGTTTGCACCAAGAAGATTCCTCACTAATACTGGAACTGTTTGAACATCAGGTGAAGGTCGTATTGAAAAGAGGGAAATGCTTGTTTCTTTGTGAAAATACTTAATTATTCACTATTGTACTAGGTTATGGTCAATAAGGATCAATACTGCAAGAAAAGAAATCTTATAGAACAAAGGATTCTGACATGGAACAGATAAGAGTAAGATATAGATCATGAGATGAACAAATTAATCCAGGAAAAATGTCAATTGTAACTATGTTTGCTTTATTATTATGAAGGTTGCCAACATACCATTTGAGTGCTTAGTTTACAAGGGCCATAAATTGTAAAACCAGCAGGCATGGTGAAATGTACATATGTTTTTACATAGTTATTTCATAAACTGATCTGTGCCTGATGCAGAGGTAGAATAAATGATTTCAGCAGTCACATAAGGAAAATGCAAAACACTAAAATAAACTCCCAATCACTAAGAAATTGATTAATTTTGCAAATCATTAAGAGAATATGAGTTGATACTTTATAAATATGTTTTATATTTTCAATAAATTAGAAAGTAAAGATGGCAAGTTCTTTAACACTCCATTTTTAGATTACATACCTGGTATTTATACCATATTATTTTGGATTGAGTTTTAGTTTTTCAGAGAGTTTGCTTTTCTGTTCTTCCTAGATTCTAAGTGGACTTGGGGTGCCAGCAATTTTATACTTCTGCCCAGCCTTATGACCCAGCATAGATAATAGTAATATTGACTTTCTAATAGTAAAACTAGTAAACATCATAATATATTATTCCATTGGTTAAGGGGCTGGGATTTAGCTCAGTTGGTAAAGCACTGTGCTGCAGTCTCTGAGGTCCTGAGTTCAATTCCCAGAACCGCAAAAATGGGAGAAGGACCTGGCAACCCACTCCCAAGGCAATCCCGAAGCACTCAGCCATTGAAAACCCTATGAGGGTCGCTATGAGTCGGATACCGACTCGACAGCACATAACAACAACAACAACATTGATTAAGACAACAAATTACCTATTTGGCTCCTAAAAGATGGAGTGTCAAGGTCATTTTTTTCTTCTTAATGGTGTATGGCATAAGGGAACTTTACTTCAACTGTCATTTGTCACAGTAAATATAAAATTTTCTCTTGAAAACTCAGTGATGTATGTACTAAACCTTTGCAATTAAAGATGTTTGGTTTAGAAAACTTCATTATAAAAATTGCAATGGTTCTACCTGAAAGTTTTATTTATTTTAGAAATTTAACCTAAAATATTCTGAAAAACTGTCTTAGGGAATTTTATATTCCCTTCCAAGGCAAAAGAGCAAGGATTGTGAGAGGATGCATTAGCAAAAAATTTACCACCAGTTTTTGACATATGAGTAATAATGTTTTACTATACCTTGACCTTTCTAACCAAGTTGCTATCTTCAGTCATAAGATTTTTAGTAACATTTCTGTGACATGCTTCTTTGTAACTTTCATATGTAGCGGCTCAGGTTGTTAGAAAATAAACAATAACAATAATAACAAAGTGCATCCATGTATTCAATGAAGAAAAGTTGAATGAAGCCTGAAATTAATATACTCTTTTGCCTTTTTCTATTTCTTTGATTTTCCTTTTATATACTTTCTGCTTGGTATTATACCTTTATTAATTTTGTGATCTTTTTTTGACTCTCAGATTTTAGATATAAACTAATGTTACAAAAGTTAATTTATTTATTGCCTTCTACTATAACCAGGGCTTTATTGCTCTGTGAACATATTGCTTGGTAAAGGCAGTTAACAGTCTCATGCTGATAGTCATGTACAACTTGACTTGTATGGTTATGAAAGTTGGTTCTGTTTGTTTCTAAAACTTTGTATTTTTCACTACAATTATATAATGTCAGTATTATATAAACTAATAAATAACACGTCCCTTTTTGTCCCTATAAAACTATCACTTTAAGAAGACGTGATAAATTGCAATAAAGCATATTGAAAAATCAAAGTATCCACTAATAATGAATGGATAAAGAAAATGAAGAATGTATACACAATGGAATACTACTGAGCCATAAAAAGGATGCAACAGCATGAAAGGAAACAAAGGACTTTAAGTGAAATAAACCAGGTATAGAAAGAGAAATATTACATGACCTCACTTATATTGGGAATCTAAAAAAAGTTGATTTCATAGAAGTTGAGAGTAGAATGGGTGGTTACCAGAGGTCAGGGAGAGCAGAGGGAAGGGAGGGACAAGAAGACATTGATTAGTGGGTACTAAGTTATAAGTGGAAGAAAGAAGTTCTAGTGTCCTATTGCAAAGTAGGGAAACTATAAATAATTATAATGTGCTCTATTGTTTTTCAAAAAGGTAGAAGAAAAGATTTTGGATGTATTTTCTGTAAGGAAATGATAGTGGTTTGAGGAAGTTGATACATTTAACCTGATTTGAATATTCTACAGTGTATATATGCATGGAAATATCACATAGTGCCCAATGAATATTTACTTCTTATATATCAGTTTGAAAAGACATCTGAGCTTTCCAGGAATAAGGTAGAAAAGTGTAAACATTTTCAATCCTGTACAAGTTGCTTTTCATACCTCATCAAGACATTCCATTTTAAAATAATCCAAACTAAAAATGGTAGACAATACTTTATACTATGAGTTTTGCTATGAACAGTAGCAATTCCAATCATGAGCTCCATATTTAAGGAGGAGATATTGACCCTATATCAGAAGTCTCATGGAAGAACAAATGAATATTGGCATTTACTAAATTAAATTTTTAATAGATGTAAAAGTAGTTTTATGTGATTCCTCTGATAACACTGTTGTGATGGTAAATCTTGACTGTCAACCTGCTTGGATTGAGGAGTGCCTAGGAGATTAGTAAAACACAGTTCTATGAAGGCATTTCCCCAGAGGATTAACTGGGGGAGAGGGGCGAGATCTGCCCTGGGTAGAGGTGGCACCATACAACAGGATGATGTCCCAGGTGGAATAAAAGGGAGACATGGAGAAAGTCTATTAGCACAGACCCTCTCCTCTCCCTCTCTGTTCTCTCTCTCTGTCTCTCTCTCTCTCTGTCTTACTCTCTGTCACTGTGAGCTACTCTGCTCTGCCATGCCTTTCAGCCACTACAAACTGAAACCTCTGCAAAATAAATAAGTCTTTACGTTGTTTTTCTCTGGTAATTGTCACAGCAATGGAAAATTGACTAACACAATTGTCATACATAGTAGTTGTTGATGATAAACATTCCTAGAAAATACATAAATACCAAAAGTAGTATAGATACCTATCTCAACAGAAACATAGATATTTAGATTTATATGAATCCTCCAAAAATATAACCAAGCAAAGCAAAACAACAACAAAAAACCATTCACATAAAAATTGAATAAACATGTATATCTTTCATATTGAGAAATTAAGCACAATTTCATTTTCTTAGTTTGAGAATAAATAATTAAATACAATTTTTGAAAATTAAAGGGAACTATTAAAAATTGGATAAAAGCCTATGTATCTTCCAAATTACCAAAGGACGAAAGAAAAGAACAAGATCTATTATCAATGACATTAAAAAAAGCACTTATGTTATAAATAAAATACAGAATAAAAAATACACATACATAGAGGCTGCCAAAACATGTATACACATCTTAGAATGGAAACTTTCCATTTCTGTGTCTTAAGAATCAGTCATATGCTTGTTCTGCTAACTCTTGTCTCATGTGTACCTTGTTTATTAGACTTCCGTGGTGAGGAGGTAAACTGTTCCAACTGGAATCATGACTTGTTGCTGTGCTCCTGGTTCTTCCCTGTGCACATCATACAGAGTATCATGGATCTCAAACTTGTTACAAATATGTGCAATTGTTAGCCATGTTGGAGGTGCTGTGGCATACTCCTGCCTCTGTTGGCATTGTACTTCTGCAACATTTTTGAACTTCAAATACTACTTCAAAATCATCTTATGCTCCTCAAGTTACATCTGTGCTTCTCACCTGCCTGTTGCATGGTGGCACTAGCATTCATTTGATTAATGTCATTTTTTGAGCAAAAGTCATACTACACATTGCTGCCATAATTCAACTCACCCTCCAAAAGTAATACGTAGATAACATCTCTTACAATATGTGTACATTTTTGGCACCCCTGGAATGCATGTATATATGTATGTGTGTGTGTGTGTGTGTGTGTGTGTGTGTGTGTGTGTGTGTGTGCATGTGGAGGACTTTGAAAAGAGAAAATAAAATTCTGTCAAAAATTAAAGCAAATAAGAAAAGCCAGATAATAATCAATAAAAAAGTTAATATCACTGTAAGTTGAGATCAAGTGAAAAGTTAAAAAGAGGAAAAAACACTTTAAAAAGAATAACAAAGAATATGGTTATAGTTGTACAAAGTGTAATCAACTAATGTGTTTCAAATCACGCAGCAGAGAAACTTTTGATGTTAAGGTCTGGCATTTTAAGTACTTGGTGTATAATGATCCCAACAACAAATATTGACTTATTTTGATTGCTTAACAGATCTAGAACTCAAATGATAAGTGTGATATGAGTATTTAAAGTAATTAAATGAATACAATTCATACTATTAATAATCAATAAAAATATTAAAATTCTTTATTTTACAAAGAACACAACTCTTTTTTTATAAGGCTACGAAATATATTTATTTTCAAAAATGATCACAAGTTCAGATGTGGTGGATCACACTTATAATCCCAGTACATGGGATGTGGAGGTGGGAGGATCACAAGTTCAAGGGCAGGCTGGGCCTTGAATGACATAAAGAGATCCTGTCTCAAAAAGCAAAACAAAACAAACAAACTAACAAAATATACTATATGTAAAGCCACAAAGGGAAACAATAAAAGTTGAAATCTTGGAAATTATCATTATCTTTAGCATTAAAAATAGATATAAATATCACCTTGGGAAAAAGTATAAAATCAACCACACAGAAGCTACCACCTCTGCTCTGAATTATTCTGAATAATATTTTGACACATTTCAGTTTATCTAGGACAGTATTAATATATTTAATATAGTTTTATTAGAATACTTACATGTTTGTTATAAAGTAAATATTCTTAGTACTGAATACAGTTATTCCAAACCATATTTCTTCAATTTTTTTTATGTTGACAACTAAAATTTTAAAAGATGGTGCTTGGGAATCTATGTTAACCTTCTAGGTAATTTTTGACCAACAGGGATCTAGAAATTCATAATAATTATCTCTAAACTTTAAGACTATAAAGGAAAACCAGAGACTTCTGATTGAAGATGGAAGATAGGGCATGTTCTTGTCTCTTCTCTATAGACATTTCTGAAATGCTATAAAAGGAAGAATGCATACAAATAGAGAAGAGTGGATAAAAATAAATAATAGTAGTTCAAAGTTGAAGAACAAGAGAGTGTGCTTCAGGCATGAGGAGGTTTTAATAGTCCTGGAAGATAAAAACGAGATGGAAGCAGAATTCATGTAGCAGGGCAAAGACAGACACAGTTTTGATATTTATAAAGGACAATATGGGCAAGGAAGTCAATTTTCCTACTAGACTCTTATGTAAGCTTAGGTATAGAAGAAATTGGTGTGCAATGTGAGAAATGTGGATTAACATAGAAATATATACACAGGACAGTTGATTCACAGCCCCTCCTTCTCCCAAAATACATAATGGTAGAGTCAGAAATCTCCTCTCAAGTATCCAGACCTTACAAGCAGAGGAATGGAAGTTTTCCTATGGAGAAAATGATCTAAGAGAAAAGAACTCCATATTCTGTAGTTTTATGCTGCCCTAGCAAATTGGCTGGCATTCTTATAATCCTAAAACCAAGCACAAAATTCAATAAGTCATTTGTTCAGAACCCAAAATTTTCCATTTACCTGGTTGTTGTTGTTGTTGTTAGGTGCCGTCGAGTCGGTATCCGACTCATAGCGACCCTCATAGGGTTTTCAATGGCTGAGTGCTTCGGGATTGCCTTGGGAGTGGGTTGCCAGGTCCTTCTCCCATTTTTGCGGTGCTGGGAATTGAACTCAGGACCTCAGAGACTTCAGCGCAGCGCTCTACCCACTGACTTCTTGTAATTATGAATAGTTAAAAAGGATCGTTAAATATCAGAGAATATTCTTCAAAATGAAATTAGACAAAATGTATGAGAAGATAACCATAATGAAGTACCAACAAAAAGGGTCCATAAAAATATTGAATAATAATAATATTAATAATAATAAGACCAAGAAATTGTGACAAAGGAAAATTCACATAACCATTATTCAATTAAAAAATTCATCAGAAAAGTTGGAATATGAACTTGTATATGATAGGAGAAATTTGTTACTATATGAAACAAAAAGACAAGGGACTAAAAACAGGAGAGACAATAAAAATCATATAGGATTATTCTTTAAATTTTGGCACCTGAGGAATAGGTATGGTAAAAGAGTAAAGACAGAAAACTGAGGAAAATAATCATCAAAGAAATGAGAAGAAATTTACCTAGACATGAAGGTAATGTGGTTTTAGATTTGTGTTATCTGATATAGTAGCTACTCACTGGAATCAATCACAGATAGATATCCAAAATAAAATCAGATTATGTTATGTCTATATATAAAGTAATGTGAGTCAGATAGGCACAGGATTTTCCTGAATAAAATGAGAAACTAATATGTAATGAAACAAAACTTTTGAAATTTAAGAAAAATTATTTTTAACATTAAAATTGCAAAAAAATTGTATTATAGAATTTCTAATTATGAGGAAAGAATGTTGATATTTTCTGACAGTAGTCAAAAAGTTTACCTCCCATGTATTCCACTACAGATAGCTATTTATGAATGTGCTCCAGCAAAATCTAGACATAAACCAAGAAATAGGATCATACAGAAATCAGATAAATGTGGATTCAGCTGAGGATAATACCTAACCAACATTATAAGGTAAAATTTACTCTCTAATCTTCCTAATGTGGGTTACATGAAAAATTCACTTATTCCTGAAAATATGAATTTGATCCTCTTTCTTACAAATTGGATTATAATACTAAAATAAGCTTACTGCCATCCTGCCTTGGGTTATACTATGAAGTATCTGTTATTATAGTCACAGATCCGAATTATTTACTGAAAAATAGTTACATGTGTTCTATGATTGCTGGGATTTTGTATTTCCCTCTCCCCTCTTCCCTTCTCTTCTCCCC